>ML275046.1:62457-81072 GCA_005239495.1 Nicotiana undulata | reverse complement strand
ACATTGTTAGATGAAATGACGGAACCCGGAGAATTTATAAATTTATGGAAACAATTGATCTTCACTGCCATTATTTGTTATTCGGTGCTAACAACCATGTTGATATCCTTCATATATTATATTGTGTTGACCCCTAGCAAGTGTCAAATCGACCTCTCGTCACTACCTCTCTGAGGTTAGGTGGGATACTTACTGAGTACACGTTGTTTTCGTACTCATGCTACACTTGATGTGCATTTTTATTGCACAGGTACATTCACAGCGATGTGGCTGGCTTGGAGACTTAGGCGAGCTGCATCATCCAGAGGCAATCCGCAGCTGACAGAGTCTCCCTCAGATGTATTTATTTTTATTTTAAATTCCTTGTCCAATTGTATTTCGGACAAGCATTGTAGTATCTGTTAATTTGCTCATGCACTTGTGACACCGGGTTCTGGGATGTGTTTGGGATGTATTTTATTAAAAGGGAATATTAGACTATCGTATTGACTTAGCATATTTTATTCAGTTATTATGTAATAAAGTGAAAGGTAATGATTTCGAAAATGCTAAAACAGGAAATTTAACTTAACCATTTAATGATTGGCTTGCCTGACAGTGGTGTCCGGCGCCATCACGACCTTATGGAATTTGGATCGTGACATTATTGTAGACGAGTTGGCTCCTTCTTCTACTCCAGTTCGGAGTAGGAGGGGTGGTAGACTTAGGATTTTAAGTTCTACACCTTCCAGGGGTTCTTCCTCTTCTCATACTACTCCTCCGCCTTCTTCCAGGTTTAATATTCCTTCGTCTTCTTCAAGGGCTAGGGCTTCTAGATCTTCATCAAAGAGTAGATAACACAACGAACCACTTCGTGAACCGAGAGTCGATGAGATTGTCCCTGTCGAGTTTTCTTTTGTAAAGGATAGTAAGGCCATTAGTACATAGCTTTCTTCCATGTCATCACATGACAATGTTGACCTTTATCCCACCAAAATTACAGAGGGTTTAGTGTCACTCGTACGTAGAGATTGTTGTTGGAAGTCCGATTTTCCAGTTGTAGTTCCTAATGATAATCAACGAATAACCTCGTATAGAACTGGGTATTCTTTTGTATACACTTATCCCTTCACATTAGGATTCAAGCCTCCCATCGACCCTGTTATCATTGAATTCTGTCGATTCTTCAATATTTTCTTGGGACAGGTCGGTCCTCTTGTTTGGCGGGCAGTTGCTTGCCTTAGGTATTTGGCCAATTTGGTTTCCGTTCCCTTTACCTTCCATCATCTTATTCACCTCTATTCTTCGATTTTATTTCGTCAAGGAGTTGTTACTCTTGTGTCTAGGAGTAAAAGAGTGTTAGTTATACCGGATGATGACAAGGATAAAGGGTGGTATGCTCGGTACGTTGCTGTCCCTACTGCAAGTTTAGTAGGTGAAGAAAATCTCCCCTTCCCTGAGAAGTGGAACTTTGCATGTAAGTACAATTTTGCTCACTTTTCTTTTCTGTTTTTAATAAACTATCATTACCGTGACTGTCTCTTTTTCTTTTGCAGCAACCATGGGAACCGTCGAGAATGTCTTCGGTTTTCATGATTGGGTTGAAAAACTTTTGTTAATCGCTCCTTTAGAAGAGCGTTCTTGGAAATACCTCTCTTCGAGGATAAGTTGGAAGGTGAAAGCCCATGGTAAGTGGTGGGATTTTTTACTTCGTTCCTTTCCCTTTTTGAGCTTATTTGATCCCTTTCATTTGTTAGGGTTTCCTGCTCGTGGGATTTCTGTTGCTGCTGTTTTCGCTTCTAAACTTTCCCTAGCTAAGGCGAAGGAAATCATTATTGGCTCCTCTTCGTCGAAAAGGAATGCAAGTGGGTCTCAAACCTTGGAGGATGAAGAAGAACAAGAGGAAGGTTCGCTGATCCATAGGTCGAGAAGGAGGAGGGTAATCTCTGACGATGAATCTGCCCCCGCTGTTGATCCTCCCGTACCTGAATTAGAATTTTCCGCTCCTGAAGATGTAACTCCCTCTCCTGTTCATGAGTCAATTTATCAACTGTTCCAACAGGGTTTTGGTACAATTTCTGATGAAACACCTCATGTTATTTTCCCTCCGTCTGCTCCTGCGAAACTTTCATTTACTTCTCTCATTGCTATTTCTTCTCCCATTGTTGTTTCTACTCCTCAGCCTACTCCGCCCGTGGCTCCTTTATCCGCCCCTACTTCCGTGCCTTCTATTGTCGAAGTAGGGTATTCCAGTAAGGGAGTGATGAAGCAAGTAATGGTAGAGGTTCCTGCGAGAGGCAACCTCTTGAAGAAATCAGGCCAGGCTGATGTATGGTTAAAGCCCCTGATAGGTCCGGTCGAGAAGTCTAAGTTGGAAAGTCACAGCTCCTTAACTTGGATGAACGAGATTGTGCACTCGTCCCTGAAGGTTTACTTTAAACTATCCCTCCTTCATATATTTTTCTTTTTGATCGTATCTAACTTATCCTTTTATGCAGATCAATCTTATTGACACGGAATTGATGAAAAGAGTCATTCAATTGGAGCAGTTAACAAATGAATACCATACTGAGGCTGACAATTGGAAGGAGTAGTTCGAGAGTATACAACTTTATATGGAGGCAATGGAGGAGGAGAAATGTACCTTGGAGCAGCAAATCAAAGTTATTATAGCGAAACTGGCCATAGAGAAGGCATCTTCGAATTAGGCAGGTAAGGATAAAAGTATCTTGGAGTCTTCCTTTGCGGAGCAACTTTCCCATGCTACTGAAGAGATAAGGAGCCTGAAGGATTTGTTGGATAAAAATGAGTCTTACTCTGGTGAACTCATGCAATCTCTTACCCAGATCCAAGAGGACCTCCGTAAATCTTCAGATAAGGTCCAATTTTTGGAAATCCCTTGCTCCTTTGCAGGCTTCTCATGATGCTGTCGTGGCTGAGAGAGATGAGATAGAGCCTAGGCTGAACAATGGGAGAAATACTACGAGGCTCTTGAGGATAAATCAGTTGTTGATGTTAGTTGGGCTTATCTGAATGCCCGACTTGACACATTGACGGAAATGGGCCAAGAGAATTTTGACGTGGAAGCTGAAACTGCAAAGACCAAAGAGACGATTGAAAAGTATCGGTAGAGTCAGAATTTCTCATCCCCTGAAGTTGAGGTCCCTGATGAAGCTGCTGCAAGCCTCGCCATCTCAATCCGTTCCTCCTGCCAAAGATAATCCCCTTGTCTAGTGAAAAAGTTTATGGAACTTGATCTCTTTTTTTTATTTGGAACAATTGGTGGTTACCCCCGGTGCCATTTGGGGGTAAATTTTGGTCCTTGTAAGTCCCCAACGGACAACTTAGGGGTAACTTTTGTATAAACAAATCCATATCTAAACTAAGTTAATACTTAGTTTTTGCCATAATATTAATATTAATATCAGCGTAACTTGTGATTTCTTGAGTTTTTGTTTTACTCTTAAATCTTTACATGCTTTTCTTTAGGGTTTTTGTTTTACCCCTTAGCCATGCTTTTCTTTAGGGTTTTTGTTTTAACTCTTAGTTTTTGACTTTGCATTAAAAATGGTTTGATTTATCGTACCTTTTTCATAATAGGCACGATTTATAAAAGACGACCCTTTTTTTATCGGCACTTAATGAAGAACACGTCTCAACTTCATAATGGTGTAAATGTACAAAAGAGAGATAGGAATTTCACATGTTTTACTGGATAATGTTTTGAAGAAAGTCTTTGTATTATTTTGAGCTTTCGTAACATTTTACACGTGTTTGAGTATCGTCTATAACTCTTTTCCAACTGTTTTTCTTACAACAGATTTGGTATAAATATGAGGGTATGAATTGTCACCCATAACTGTTTTCTTTTAAAATTGTTTTCGAATAAATACAAGGCTATGAATTTTCACCCATAACTCTTTTAATATACAACAGTTTTCGAATAAATACAAGGGTATAAATTTGTACCCGTAATTGTTTTCATTTACAACAGTTTTTTGAAAGTATAAGGGTAATGTTTTTTTATCCGTAACTATTTTTGTTTACAACAGTTTTTGAATAAGTACAAGGGTATGCATTTTTACCCGTAATAACATTCTTCCTTTAACCTAAATATTCGTTTATATTTACGAAATTGTTTTTTCTTTGAAGGTTTTTGAATCAGCCTTTGTGTTTTTGTCTTTGGCTCTTTGATTTTGCTCATAACGCTTGACTTGTTGGAAAAATAGATCTTTAGGCTTGAGCTTTGACTTTTTTGATAGTCTTCTTTGCTTCTTCTTTGCCTTCCATACTGTATAGCCACCCAAGTGTTTGAGCTTTGAAAAATAAAATCTCGAGCACTTGACTATTCCTTTCTTGTGGTCCTTTTCCTGAATAGGAAAAACGTACGGGAATCGAAGGTATATAGTTTAGATGATGAATGTTTAACCCTTAAAAACGTCCATCTGAAAGTTGTAACCCTAGACCGGGAATTCAATTACTTCCTTGTGTCTATGCAGGTCTAATATCATCATCTGGTGATGGGTTAGGTTTTTGCTTATCATCTAAAATGGTTAGTATAATTTTTACTGTACAAAAATGAAATCGAACGTAATGATACCTGACTGGGGGTATTCCTTTTACTTAGAAATAATATTTCTTCAAATGAACAGCATTCCAACTTGTTGGTAAAATTCTGCCATCCATAGTCTCCAGTTGATAAGCGCCTTTTCCAGCAATGCCACGGACTTTGTAAGGTTCTTACCAATTTGAGCTTACCTTTCCTCCACCAGCTTCATTTGTTGATTCGAAGACTTTTTTTAAGAACGAAGTCCCCAATTTTAAAATATCTGAGGTGAGCTTTTCTGTTGTAATATCGTTTTATAATTTGTTTTTGAGCTGCCATACGTATTAATGCAGCTTCTCTCCTTTGCTCAAGTAAATCCAGATTTGTTCTCAACTCGTCGTTGTTTGTTTCGTCCGTTGCTGTTGTGAATGTCGTGCTTGGTTCGCCAATTTCCACCGGTATTAAAGCTTTTGAACCATAAACAAGCGCGAATGGAGTTTCTCCCGTGGCTGTTTTTGCAGTAGTTCTATAAGCCCATAATACTATCAGTAGTTCGTCAGGCCAATTTCCCTTGGATATTTCCAACTGCTTCTTTAAATTGTTGACAATGATTTTGTTCGTTGACTCGGCTTGCCCATTATCCACGGGGTGATATGGTGATGAAGTGATTCGTTTGACTTTCCATCTTTCGAAGAATTTTGTGATTTGTGAGCCTATTAATTGTGGGCCATTGTCACACACACGATCTCCTTTGGTATACCAAAATGGCATATTATGTGTCGCTATATAAATTTTTTCACTTCTTTTTCTCGCATCTTTTTAAAAGTGTCTGCCTCCACCTATTTTGAGAAATAGTTTGTTAATACGAGTAAGAACCGTACCTTCCCTTTAGCTAGGGGAAGAGGTCCTGCTATATCCATTCCCCATTTCATGAATGGCCACAGTGACACAACTGGGTGGAGTAATTATGTTGGTCGATGCATGTTGTTAGCATATCGTTGGCATTTGTCGCACTTAGCTACGAAATTCTCAGTGTCTTCTTCAATTTTAGGCCAATACTACCCTACTCTAGTCAGGGGTTTGACTAAGGATCTTGCTCCTGCGTGGTTTTCACAATGTCCGTCGTGTACTTCTTTCATTATATACTCTATTTGATTGGGTCCAAGGCATCTTGATAGGGGACCTCCAAATATTTTGTGGTATAAAGTATCACGAACTAAGCAGTATTGTGCAGCTCTCATGCGAAGTGCTTGAGCTTCTTTTCTATCTCTGGGCACGGTACCATTCTGCAACAAATTTACAATTTCGTTTCTCCAATCCCAAGTTAAATTATTAAATGTAACCTCATTTTGTCCTGGTCGATTTCTGAATGAAATAAGTGTATCACAATAGCATTATCCTTATTTGTTACATCGGTAACTGCTGCGAGGTTAGCCAATGCATCAGCTTCTGCATTTTCCTCCCTGGGTATTTGCATAACCTTCCATGATTGGAATTGTCTTACTAGGTCTCATGCATTTTTCAAATATTGTTGCATTCGAGCCTCTCTAGCCGTATATGTTCCCTGCATCTGGTTTACCACTAGTTGAGAGTCACTTTTAATCACGATCTGCTCGATTGAGAGTTCTCGTGCTAGTTCAAGTCTTGCAATGACAGCTTCGTACTCTGCTTCATTGTTAGTTATGGGATAACATTTAATATCATGTCTTATCTTTTCGCCCGTAGGTGATATCAACACAATTACTAAACCGGCTCCTTTTACATTAGAAGAGCCGTCAGTAAATAGGGTCCATATTCCTGGATTAGCCCCATTGAATATTTGCAATTCTTTTTCCACTTCAGGGATTATGCTAGTATTATTATCAGCGACGAAATCATCTAAAATATGAGATTTTATTGCAGTCCTAGGCTGATAGATTATGTCATGTTCGCTTAATTCTACTGCCCACTTAGCCAATCTTCCTGATAATTCTTGTTTCTGCAAAATATTTTTCAGTGGATATGAAGTTACGATAGTAATCGAGTGGCACTGAAAGTACGGTATTAGCTTTCTAGCTACCATGATTAGAGCTAAAGCTAATTTTTCTAGATCAGGGTATCTAGTTTCAACATCTAATAAAGATTTACTTATATAATAAATAGGAGATTGTTTACCTTTGTCTTCTCTTACCAATACTGCACTTACGACAATTTCTACAACAGCAAGATAGACATATTGTAACGACCCGACCGGTCATTTTGAGCTCTAGAGCTTCGTTCAGCGATTGGAAGTCATGAACAGCTTCATTTCAGATATTATGACTTGTGTGTATGGTCGGAGTTGAAATTCGGGAAGTTCTGAGTTAAATTGAAAGGAAAATTCTCATTTCGGAAGCCTTAAGTTGGAAGAATCGGCTAAGACTAGAATTTGGAATAAACGACCTCGAAATCAGGATCTGAAGGTTCTAGCAGGTTTGTATGTTGATTTCAGACTTGGACGTATGTCCAGATCGGGTTTTGGATAACCCGGGAGCGTTTCAGCGTATATTGTAGGAGTTAGCATTTTTGAATGAATTTCCTAAGTTTGGCTTGAAGCGCATCTCAGTGATATTGATGTCCGTTTGGGATTCCGAGTCTGGGAATATATCTGTATGGTGGTTATGGGGTTAGGAGCGCGATTGGAAGTGAATTCGGATGTCCGGAGGTCATTTTGAAGTCATTTGGCTAAAGATAGAAATTTGAAGGTTTTGAAGAATCCAATCGCAAGTGGAAATTTTGATATCGGGGTCGGAGTGCGATTCTGGAAGTTGGAGCTGGTCCGTAATGTTGAATATGACTTGTGTGCAAAACTTGGGATCAATCAGAGGTGATTTGACGGGTTTCGGCATCGAAAGTGTAAGTTTGAAATTTCAAGTTCATAAAGTTTGAATTTTAGTGCGATTCGTGATTTCGGCGTTGTTTGATGTGATTTGAAGCCTCGAGAAAGTTCGTAGGATGTTATGGGACTGAGTCATGTTATTTAAACGGGGGTCCCGGGGGCCTCGGGTGTGTTTCGGGGTGAATTCAGACCATTTTTCTCTGTTTGCTGCTATTATTTTCTGGTGTCACTGGTGTGCTATGCGATCGCGGAGAAGAAATTATAGGGCTGGAATTTCGGCTTGTGCGATCGCACCTGGAGGTATGCAATTGCACAGAAGGAAAAGTTGAGGCTGCAGGGAATTGGCATGTGTGACCGCAGGTGTTGTTGTACGATCGCAAAGGGGTGCGTTTGGAGCTATGAGGCTTGTCCTATGCGAACGCAAGAGCAGGCATGCGAACACACAGGAGGAAAACTGGGGTAGCATAGTTGGCCTATGCGATCGCAAAGCATTTCTTGTGATCGCATAGGGGTTTTTTTTGGGTAGTGATATGTTTTAAACGGGAAAAATTCATTTCTTCCCCAAATTTCATTTGGTGTGGGCGATTTTGAGGAGCTTCAAGAGGGGATTTTCTTCAAGGATTACAAGGTAAGTTATTTCTTCACGTTTTAAGTTAAATACAAGGTTTATACCTGGAATGAGAAATGAAAATTGTGGCAAAAAATTGGGAATTTTGAAGAAAACCTAGAAATTTGGTAATTTGGATTTTAGCCACGAATTGAGCATGAATGTTTGAGTAAATTGTATATTTGAACTAGTAAAGCTATGTGTAGAGTTTATCTTCGAGAAATTTCGGAATCCGGGCACGTGGGCCCCAGGACATTTTGGTCAATTCATTGAGTGGAGTTGGGAAATTATATAATTTGAATTTGTTACGAATATTAGAGTATATTTTCATTGGTTTACCATTATTTGGATAGTTTTGGGGCGGTGTGCGTCAATTGGATTCGTCGGAAGGGCTTGGAAGTCGGTTATGGAATTTCCGAGCGAGGTAAGTCTCTTTTCTAACTTTGTGAGGGGGAATTGTCCCACGAGGTGACGGGAGTCTGTGCGTAGCTACTGTTATGCCATGTACGGGCAGTCTAGGACCCCCTAGCCTGCCTTACTTATTGTACTTGTGATTTTATCAGTGATATTATCGAGTTAGTAATTGAATACTTAGAAAAGTCAGAACCTATCTTCCTTAAATAAATTGACAAGAGAATGGATCCTTCCTTGCATAATTGTGTTCCGGATGAATTAGTGATATCTGAAACCTTATCAAACTTGGCAAATGAATTTCCAGGAATGTTTAATTTACTACTTCATGTTCACCTAAAGAGAATTTTATCACTCGTTTGAGAAACTGTTTTCCTGATGAAATGTGGACTCACTTTATGATTATGTGTATTTACGGGTGCCTCAGTCACATGTATGATTTGCGAGCAGGATAACCTTATATTTATGTATAACCGTGTCGCATGATCGATTCGCGAGGGGGGCAGATAGATGCATCTATGGTTCGAGTCGTTCGACACTCGGCAGTGCACAATTTATTATTGTTGGTCCGCGCCGTTCGACCCTCGACATTTTCTTGCGCATGATAAATGCTGCTTATTTTCCTGTGAATTATACTTGTTTATTGGCCTAAGGAGATTTTAATTTCCAGCTAAAATGAAGAAGAATTGATGTGTAAAATGTGATATAGGTTTATATTTCTTATCTCTGCTCATTATTTAATTGCCTATGATACTCATGCTTAACACCTCACTTGATTATAGTTAATCGACTTTTCGCAAGTGTCTAATTCGACCTCTCGTCACTACCTCTCTGAGGTTAGGTGGGATACTTACTGAGTACATGTTGTTTTCGTACTCATGCTACACTTGTTGTGCATTTTTTTGCACAGGTACCTTCATAGCAATATGACTGACTTGGAGACTTAGACGAGCTGCATCATCTGGAGACGACCTGCAGCCGGAAGAGTCTTTCTCATATGTATTTGTACTTTATTTTTAAAATTCTTGTCCAATTTGTATCTCGGACAAGTTTTGTATAATTGTATAAATCCTTAGAAATTACTCATGTACTTGTGTCACCAGGTTCTGGGATATGTTTGGGATGTATCTTATTAAAATGGAGATATTGGACTGTTAATTTTCACCTAATGGATTTTACTTAATTTTTACTTGTTAAAGTGGAAGGCAATGATTTCGAAACGTTAAAAACAGGAAATTAACTCTACTAGATGATTGTCTTGCCTGACAGTGGTGTCTGGCGCCATCACGACCTTAATAGATTTTGGGTCGTGACACATATAGACTTTCCCCCTCCTTTGGTTTAAACAGAAGTGGGGGATTTGATAGATAGGCCTTCAGATCTTTGAGAGTCTGCTGGCATTCTTCAGTCCATTCGAACTGCTTCTGCTTTTTTAAAACTGAAAAGAATTTAAAACTCTTCTCTGAAGACCGGGAGATGAATCTTCCTAAGGCTGCAATCCTACCCGTTAGTCTTTAAACTTCTTTTTTCCTCATAAGTATATCAGGTATTTCATCAATAGCTTTAATTTGACCAGTATTTACTTCAATATCTCTATTTGATACAAGGAAACCCAAAAATTTACCTGATTTGATGCCAAAGGCACATTTTTCTTGATTTAATTTCATGTTATACCTGTGTAGGATTTCGAAGGTATTAAAAGATGCTGGAAATGATCTTCTGCTTGTGTTGATTTCACTAGCATGTCATCAATGTACACCTCCATTATTTTCCCCAGATGTTCCTGGAACATCTTGGTCACTAGCCTTTGATACGTGGCTCCAGGAGTTTTTAGGCCAAAAGGCATGACTTTGTAACAATAAGTCCCCCTGTTTGTAATAAAGGGAGTTTTTTCCTCATCTGAGGGTTTCATTCTTATCTAATTATAACCAGAATACGCATCTAGAAAGCTTAATAATTGATGACTTGTAGTGGCATCAATCATTTGATCTATGTGAGGTAATGGAAACGAGTCTTTAGGGCATGCTTTATTCAAATCTGTATAATCTATGCATACTCTCCATTTACCATTATTTTTAGGTACCACTACGGTATTAACTAACCAATTAGGATATTTTACCTCACATATTGAACCGATTTTCAAGAGTTTTTGTACCTCTTCATCGGTCACTTAGTTCTTGAATGGTCAGTGCTTTCTTTTCTTTCGCTTGACAGGCACGAAGGATAGATCTTCATTTAGTTTATGAGTCATCACTTCTGGGGGTATACCTGTCATATCTAAATGGGACCAAGCGAAACAATCTGCGTTAACTTTTAAATATCCAATTAACGACCTCTTCTTGTGGGGCTTAGCCTTGTGCATATATGAACTTTTTGCTCAGGCTCCTGCTCGAACAGTGGAACAATTTTGAGCTCCTCAGTAGTTGTTTTGATATGCTCGTCCACTTCTGGTTCCTGAATGACATCAGGTCTAGAATCGATATCCGTATGTTTTGATGCAACCTCTGTGGTGATTTGATTCACCTTCTCTTTATCATTTTCTTCCGTGTCTATTTGAGTTGTTTCCTCGTCCTTTGATTCTTCCGCTTCCTCTTTTTTGTTGGATTGTACTTCTGAATTGATGTTTCTTGAAGTCTGTCGGTAGCCTCGAATCTGTTGAATTCCCCATTTGGAAAAGAATTTAGTTACCTGATGTAGAGTAGATGGTACCGCTTTCATATCATGGATCCATGGTCTCCCCATGATTACATTGTAGACCATGTCAGTATCAATGACTTGGAATTTCACGAGTTCGCTTCCCGTGGGTGATAGTGAACTTGGTTGTTCTTTTGCAAATTACACTGTTCACCTCTTCTCATCCGTGTATCACATTCACTATTCTCTTTGGAGATGGTAGCTTAGGGGGCTCTTTCCTGTTCTTCATATATGCCTATTTACCTTTTTCACTAAACAGTTCTGTTAGATAGCCTTGTTTTGATAATTGTTCTACCTCACCTTGCAATAACCTGCAATCTGACGTTTTGTGTCCATGATCGTTATGGAATTCGCACCAGAAGTCTGGATTCCTTCTATTTGGATTCGACCTCATTTCTTTGGGCCATCGAACTTTATCGCCCATGTTTCTTAATAATGTAATTAACACTTACATTGAAATTGTAGTCTCCAATTCTTGCATTACTTCTATTTCGTTCATCTTGATCCTTTCGGGATCTTGATGAAGACGAGCTCGTATCTCTATTTGACGGTTTGTAATCTGACCGTGTGTTTTCAAATTTTGAAAAAATTTCTCGTCCTGAAGGTCCCATGTATGGGTCGTACCTATTTTTACCAGTTCTCTTTTCTGGTTCTGAGCGTCTAAACCTGGTCCTGTCCTCTGCTTTTGATTGTGCAATGGTATATTCTTCTATTGGTAACTTGGTGCTATACATGTTATAGACATTGTTCCATGTCGTGGCTGGGAACTCTCTCAAGCTTTCCTTGATCCTTCTCGTATCCTCTAAGCTTCTATCATTTAAATTACTTGCGAAATCCATTGCTTCCCAGTTGTCAGGAACTCTTGGTAGCAGCATTCTTTCTCGTTGAAACCTGTCTACAAACACTCGGAGCAACTTCGTGTCTCCTTGTTTTATTTTGAATATGTCCTCCATTCGTTTTTTGACTTTTTGTGCCCCGGAATGTGCTTTTATAATGGAATCTGCAAGCTCAGCAAAAGAGTCAACATAATTTTTGGGTAAAAGAGAATACCATGTTAGTGCTCCTTTGGTGAGGGTCTCTCCAAACTTCTTGACCATCACTGATTCAATTTCTTGCTTAGTCAAATCGTTGCCTTTTACTCCTGTAGTAAAAGCAGAGACATGATCACGTGGATCGGTTGTCCCGTCGTACTTTGGAATATCAGGCATTTTGAATTTCTTGGGAATAGGCAAGGGTACTGCACTTGGCTTCCAAGTTTGTATAAAATATCTATCAATGTCAATACCCTTGAGGTGGTACTCCAGGAATTTTGTCGATACGATCGTTTTGTTCCTTCACCTGGTCCTGCAGGGTTAGTAATAAAGATTGTAAATCTGAATTATTAGACATACCTGGTCTTGTTTCAAGAGACTCATTCGGAGTTCCTCTACTTCCTGAGTTTGCTGATCCGGATTGTGGATTTTCCATAGTAGCGGTGTTGTTTGGAGGAGGCATAGGTGATACAGATGGTATCCCCCTCATGAAAGCTTGTAGAGCTTCATTTACATATTCGCCAACCATTTTCTTCACAGGGTCTTGTTCTCCTGTTTGTTCATTTCCAGTATGTTCATCATTATAAGTTATTGACCTCCCTGGGGATTTGTCCTTTGAACCTCGTGGGGATCCCTGAGGTGATGGAACTGGGATTCCAATTGTCTGTTGGATGTTCTCATTGGCGTTCGACATGATTCACGAAAAGTTATATGAGAAGAAACAAAGATTATCAGATTCCCGGTAATCGAACCAATTTGTTTAACCAAAGAATTAGATTCTCTGCCAAAACTATTTTAAGAAGTACTCGGGCTTCTAATAACCAATAAAATAAACTAATAAGTATAACCAAACTTGTAAATAAAAAGCAGCAAAAATGCGTAAAAGTAAGTGTATTTCAATAGTGGTTCGAACTTGACCTTAAGTTATTTTTTACTTCCTTTTATAGGAAATTTCTTAATATAACGCCTACTCTTCTTAATGATTGGGCATTAATGACTAATAATGGCATTAATATAATATTACAATGGTTAATCGTAATTGTTGCGTGAAGATTATGTAACATTTGGCCCATTGATTGGAGATCTTTGAATCTGCCCTTTATTCTGTCTTGATTCATTTTCACCGTGTCTCTTCAAATACTCAATTAGATTCAAGTTCCCGTATCTAATTGCCTCATGGGTATGCTAGTCAGTTCCTCTTTGTCTCGTACCTCTTTGTAAATTCACGACCAGTTGTCATGTTTTCATTGCTCCACGTGGATTTCCTTGTCATCTGAAGTAATACACATGTGAAGCCTATTTTTACCAATACAAGTTTATTGTTACTGATGCGTAGAGGATTAGTGCTATGTGATCGCATAGATAGATTCGCGATCGCATAGTGTAAGCATCAGGGGGGGCACCTTTTGTGCTATGCGAACGGGTAGCACCCATACGCGAACGCACAGCATTACCTGGGCCTGGGGGAGGGGGACCAAATTGTTCAATGTGAACGCAAGCCTAGCAATGCGAACGCATAGGACACTAGGTCAGGACCCTATGCGAACATGGGCAGGCCCACGCGAACGTGTAGAAGGCCTGCCCAGCTATATAAATTCGATTTTAAAGCAGATAAAACCCTTTTTTTCAAAATGTTCGAACCATACAGCCCTAAGGGCGATTTGCTTCATCAAAGTTCATCCACAAGTTGTTGGTAATCAATTCTAAACTTTACTCTTTTAATTACCCAATATTTTCATCACATTTAAGTAAAAAAGCAAGAGTTTTCATGGTAAAAATTGAGGGTTTGGGTAGAATTAGCAGATTTCTTTAAAATAGAATCTTTACCTCGATTGAGGTCGGGTTTCAAAACTTATTGTATATTCGGGATCGGGGGTGAATGGGTAAACATAATTTGGTTTGAACCCCAAGTTGGACCAAGCGGGCCCAGGTCAGGTTTTAACTTTTTTTAGAAAACTTAGGAAAAATTATATTTTTTAATAAAGTTAGTTCCTTTAGCATCAATTAATGATATTAAGTTAATTATGCTTATATTCGAGTGTATTGAAGGTGAATTCAAAAGGAAAAGCTATAATTGAGTAGTGAGTGGCCTGCGAAGTTGAGGTAAGTATTTGGTTTAACCTTGACTTGAGGGAATAGGAATCCCCAACTTAATTATTATGTGAAAATGCATGTGTGTGGTGATAGGTGAGGTGACGAGTATCTATGCACCACCAAATGGTCTGCTTACATGATCCCTTCCCCGTTTCCAATTTAATTGCTTCATGTTTTTAATTGTTTCATGTTCATTGTTGTTGCTATAATTACTTGGCTTGTTAAATTATTGTTAAGTCTTGTTGCAATTATTTTTGGGAAAGTATTAGTTTTTTTCCTTGGTTTCATTATGGTACATAAATACTGAGAGGGTTGACATCGTTTTACGAGATATATATGTATTCCTGCTGGTCCCCTTTGAGATAATATTGATAAGTTATGAGAAGTACAGTTTTCTGTTTATAATTATTGGTATAAAAGTGTTGTGAAAGGCTTGGCCTGAATTGTGAAAGTTTTTAACAAATACATAAATTGATAGTGATAAGGGTGAACAACATAGTGATAAAGGTGGACAAGCGAGATAAAAGTTAGTGATAAGGGTGGACAGGGAAAATAAAAGTTAGTGATAAGGGTGGAGAGGTGGGATCGGGTTGCACGCCGCAACAAACAAGCGATAAGGGAGGACATTTATGTTTTATTGATTTTAAATACAAAGATTTGGAAATTTTACTATTTTACTCTATTGTTTCTCATATTATGCACCTTTGGTTATTTTAAAGTGAAGTTTGGAACTTTGGAAATTCGTGTGAGATCTTGGTTACAGCTGAGGCCTGGAATAGGCAATTGAATTATTTTATTTATTGTTGCAGTTTATCTTTCTGGTTTGTGTAGAATTATTTTATTGCTTTATTATATATATATTGTCACAGGATACATTATAATTGCACGCCTTAGCCCCGTCACTACTTCGTCGAGGTTAGGCTCGGCACTTACTCAGTACATGGGGTCGGTTGTACTGATACTACACTCTGCAATCGTTTTTTGCAGATCCAGGTACCGGCTAGCATTAGAGATTTTTAGTAGCGGGCATCCACCATTCGGAGACACGAGGTATATCTGCTGGCGTTCGCAAATTCCTGGAGTCTTCTCTTAGTTCATAGAGACTGTTTTATTTTATTCAAGACATTTATATTATTCTTTCAGGCCATTATTTATAGTAGTCTTAGAAGTTCGTGAATTGTGACACCAGTCTCTTGGATAGTCTTAGAGTTATATATATAATTAGTTTGTGACTCGATTTATTTATTTGTTATTGTTTTATATAATTGGAGTTATTCATTGGAAACCATTAAATTAAGTTGCATTAAAGTTATTTTATTGTGTTTAAGTAAGTAATTAAAGGAAAATAGCTAATCGAAATTAAAGGAAAATAGCTAATCGAATTCTAACATTGGCTTGCCTAGCAAGTATGGTGTTAAGCGTCATCGTGATCCCTAAGGTTGGAAATTTTGGTCGTGACAGTGATGCTAAGCATGGATGTCATAATTAATTAACAAATAACGACAGGAAGGAACAACTTCTTTCATAATACAATTTTAGTCTCCGCATTTCAGTTGACAACTTATATTTCAAAGCCATTAAACAGTTCAAATCATAGAAAGTACCCAGAAAATATCATGCGCAAGTAATGTTGAGGTCGTATGACCCGGTCCAATATAAATATAAAATGTGCACTGCCGGAGGGTCAAACGACGCGAACCATAGATGCATCTATTACCCCGCTCCTGAATCATACGTGCGACACAATCAATTATAAATAATATAGTTACCCCACTCGCGAATCATACGTGTGACGCGGGTACTCATAGATACACACATTCAAACAGTCAATCCATACTTTATCAGGAAACATTTATCCAAGGGAAAATCAATTCTCGTTTCACGATTTAGAAAAATAAAGTTTAACTTAATTAGAAATTCACTTACTAATTTGGCATTTTAATTTAAAGTTTCAATAAGGTTACCAATATTTCAAGTATAGCATGCTTTTGGGTCCTAGACTACCCGAACTTAAGCACAATAGTAGCTACGCACGGACTCTCGTCACCTCGTGCGTACGTAGCCCCCACAAATAATAGCACATAATTAATTGTCCCACCTATGAAGACAATTCCCTCTTACAAGGTTAGAAAGGAGAATTACCTCGCTCCAAAGTTCCATAACCGGTCCCCGTGGAGGAAATGTGGAAACCACTCCAAAGTTACCTCATGCTTGGTGATGTATATAAACCTTGCATTTAACTCAAAACTAGTGGAAACCACTTACCTCATGCTTGGTGATGAAAATAACACTCCAAAGTTGCTCCAAATTCGGCTCCCATGGAGGAAATGTGGTGAAAATGATCCAAACCCTTATTTAAAATAACACACTGCCCAGACTCGACCTCCGCACATGGGGTCGAACTACCGCATATGCGCATCCGCTTTTGCGGTGCCTCCCTCGCACTTGCGCTGCTTCCGCTTATGCGTCCTCCAGCCTCGCACATGCGCGTCCGCAGGTGCGGCCAAGCGTTCGCACCTGCAGCTCCCCCAACTCCTGTCCAATTTCGCATCTGCAAGCCATACGCCACACCCGCGTCTCTCACACATGCGGCCCTTATTGCGCAGGTGTGATCGCACCAGACATCAGCTGCTTCAGCCCTTCGTCAAACTTCATTTTCGATCCGTTAACAACCCAGAATCCACCCTGGGCCCCCAGAAGCCCCTCCAAGCACACCAACCAGTTCCAAAACATAATGCGGACCTGCTCGAGGCCTCAAATCACATCAAACAACGCCAAAACCATGAATGCTCTCAAATTTGAGCTTAATGAACTCTAGAACTTCCAACTTCAACATTCGATGCCGAAACCTATCAAATCACGTTCGAGTGTCCCCAAATTTTGCACGCAAGTCACATTCAACATTATGGACTTACTCTGACTTCCAGAATCGTAACCCGACCCCGATATTGAAAATTCCACTTTCGGTCAAACTTCTCAAAAATCTTCAAATTTCTAGCTTTAGCCAAATGACTCCAAAATGACCTACGGAGCTCCAAATTCACTTTCGATCGTGCTCCGAATACCAGAATCACCATAAGGAGCTATTCCCAGCTCAAAATCCCAAACGGACATCGATAACATTGAAAGTTCTTCAATACAAATTTATGAATCCCTTTCAAAATACCAACTTCCATGATATTCGTGGAAACGCTCCCGGGTCATCCAAAACCCGATACGAACATACGCCCAAGTCCAAAATCATCATAACAACCTGCTAGAACCTTCAAATCTCGATTCTAAGGTCGTTTACACCAAAACTCCAACCTTAGCAAACTCTTCCAACTTAAAACGTCCGAAATGAGGATTCTCTTTATAAACCAACTCCAAAACTCCTGGAATTAAATTCCGATCATGCGTACAAGTCATAATACCTGAGGTGAAGCTACTCATGGCCTCAAAGTTTCGAACAACGTGCTAGAGCTCAGAATGACTGGTCGGGTCGTTACAGTTTTCAACCAATAAAATTCCAGATTCATCTATAGTACAAAAACATATGAATACATACTGCAGATACATTTGAATACATATATAGATATGAATATATAAATTATATTAATTAAAAATATATATGAATACATTCATGGAATACAGTGAATACAATGAAATACAGCCAGATACATTGAAATACAATGGGAAAAAAAGACAATGAATACAAAGAAATACATGCAAATACAACGAGATACATTGAAATACACTTAAAAAAAGGTAACAGAATCTTCAAGTTGCTTAGCCGCAAACTCTGTCGTCTTTGTTAAAGAAAAACCCTAATGTCTTCTCATCGAGAGGGCTGCGATACTGACTCGAAACGTCATTGTTCCTGTTTCGATTAAGAACCCAGTACAAAAAGATCTAGTAAGCACAGGAGACCAATTGAACTTTCCTCTTCTTCTTTGTATCCTCTACTACTCAATTTGCAACAAAAAACCATAGACCTCATTCTATTACAACTTCTAGGTACCCGGAATTGAGGAAACGGTGATTTTGGCTTGGCGTGAGAATAAAGAGCGGAGATTCGCTACTGATGGTGGTGGTGGCGGAGAAGCTTTGCAGGAGGAAGATTAATCGACAGAGGAACTGATGAGAGAGAATCTGTGAGTTTGTATTCATGGAGAAAAATGGCGTTGAGAGAGAGAGGGTGGAGAAAAATCTGAAAGCATGAGAGAGAAAAATAATACAAAGCAATTTTATGGCTTAAGGGTAGGAGGTGACCATAAATAGATATTTGGCAATAAAAATCAAAAGGTAGCTATGGAATATAATTTTTAAAATGGTATTTATTTAAAATAAATAAGGTATCAACCTTTGCTATATGAGGTAAATATATATATATATATATATATATATATATATATGT
>ML275046.1:42569-62354 GCA_005239495.1 Nicotiana undulata | reverse complement strand
ATATATATATATATATATATATATATATATATATATATATATATATATGTACGAAGACGTTTGTGCTTATCCCCCAGAGGATACAGAGTTTTGGAATGACTTCACATCTATTCTTCTCTGTCGTGCAATTTGATTTCTCAATGCTAATTGAACTTCTACTATGTTCTTTTGGAGATAGAGAGAACACGTGCTTCTTCATCCACTGATCAGCAGTCCGAGTCCCTAGTGGCAGCTCCTACGAGGGGCAGAGTACGAGGTCGAGGCCGTGCTAGAGGACAAGGCAGGGGCAGAGCTCAGCCTAGAGCAGCACCACCAGCGCCGGAGCCTCAGGTAGAGTTTGTTGATAAGGTTCCGGCCCAGGCATTTTTCCTGGTACTCCAGGATGCTCTGGTCCGTCTAGTGGGCCTTATGGAGAGTGTCGCTTAGGCAGGCTTACTTCCTGCAGCACCAACCGTCTCTCAGACGGGGGGAGGAGCACAGACTCTCGCTACTTGCACTCCAGAGCAGATGGTTTCTCAGTTTCATACTTCAGCAGCTCAGCCAGCTGGGGTAGTTCAGCCGGGTGTTGGTGCTCAGACCGGTGATGGAGAAACTATGTCTGTTGATTCCTTGTAGAGGTTGGACAGGTTCACCAAGCTTTTCACTACTACCTATGGCGGTACATCTTCAGAGGATCCCCATGACTATTTTGGATAGCTGTCACGCGGTTCTATGGAATATGGGGATAGTAGATACCAATGGGGTCAACTTTGTTGCTTTTCGTCTGTCAGGTTCCGCCAAGACTTGGTGGAGAGATTATTGTTTGGTTAGACCACCTGGATCACCAGCTTTGACTTGGGGCCAATTCTCTCAGTTATTTCTAGAGAAGTTTCTTCCTATCACTTAGAGGGAGGATTATCGGAGGCAATTTGAGCGTCTCCAGTAGGGTTCTATGACTGTCACTCAATACGAGACCAGATTTATTACCTTGGCCCGTCATTCTCTTATGATACTTCCCACCGAGCGAGAGAGGGTGAGGAGATTTATTAAGGGACTAGCTTAGCCGATCAGACTACAAATGGATAAGGCGACAGGGAGTGAGATTTCTTTCCAGGATGATGCCAATATGGCCAGACGAGTTGAGATGGTTCTATTACAGAGGAGTGGTCAGAGGTCGGACAAGAGGCCCCGTAATTTTGGTAGGTTTGGTGGTGCCTCATCTGGAGGCAGGGACTCTTTTGGTAGGGGCCATCCTCCCAGGCCGTTTCATTCAGCACTTCTGGCTTCTCACAGTGCCCCGGGTGGTTGTGGTTCTCATATGCAGTATTTTGATCAGTTGCCTTACAGTGCACCACCAGCTCCTATCAGTGCACCACCGCTCCAGAGTTTTCAGGGTGGTTACTAAAGCTATCAGGGTAAATTTCAGGGTTAGCAGTCCCAACAGCCGAGGGCTTGTTATATTTGTGGTGATCCGAGGCATATTTCTAGATTTTTTCCTCGAGCCTCGAGTAGTTCCCAGCACCGGGATTCTCGTGCCATAGTTCTTGAACCGGGTGTTCCACCGCCCGCTCAGGCAGCTAGAGGTGGGGGTCGAGGTATTAGAGGTGGAGGTTAAGCCGTTGGAGGTGGAGGACAGGCCGCTAAAGGTAGAGGTCAGCCAGTAGGAGGCCGTCCGAGGGATGTAGTTCAGAGTGGTGGGACCCAGCCCCGATGCTATGCTATTCTAGCCATACTTGAGGCTGAGGCCTATGATTCAATTATCACATGTACGATTTCAGTTTGCAGTAGGGATGCTTCGGTTCTATTTGATCTAGGGTCCACCTATTCCTATGTGTCATCCTATCTTGCTTTTTATTTGGTTATGCCTCGTGATTCTCTGAGTGATCTTGTATATGTGTCTACACCGGTGGGTGATTCTATTGTGGTAGATCGTGCCTATCGTACGTTTGTAGTGGTTATTGGGGGTCTTGAGACTAGTGTAGATCTCATACTCCTCGATATGGTAGATTTTGATGTCATTTTGGGGATGGATTGGTTGTCGCCTTACCATGCCATATTGGACTGTCATGCCAAGACCGTGACCTTAGCATTTTCGGGGTTGTCTTGACCGGAATGGAGAGGGACTCCTGGTCATTCTTCCATTAGGGTTATCTCTTATATAAAGGCTCGGCGTATGGTCGAGAAGGGATGTTTGGCATATTTGGCTTATGTTCGTGATTCTAGTGTTGAGGTTTCTTCTATGGATTTTGTGCCCATTGTCCGTGAGTTTCCAGATATGTTCCCTACAGACCTGTCGGGTATGCCACCCGACAGGGATATTGACTTTTGCATTAATTTAGCTCCGGGCACTCAGCTCATTTCTATCCCTACATATCGTATGGCCATGCTAGAGTTGAAGGAATTGAAAGAACAGTTGCAGGATTTGCTTGATAAGGGATTTATTAGGCCTAGTGTCTCGCCTTGGGGTGCGCCGGTGTTGTTTGTTAAGAAGAAGGATGGATCGATGAGGATGTGCATAGATTATCGATAGTTGAACAAAGTTACCATCAAGAACAAGTATCCATTGCCGATGATTGATGATTTGTTTGATCAGCTTCAGGGTGCCAAGGTAATTTCGAAGATTGATTTGAGGTATGGCTACCATCAGTAGAGGATTAGGGCATATGATGTCCCTAAGACTGCTTTTCGCACTCGGTACGGGCATTATGAGTTATTAGTGATGTCATTCGGGTTGACAAATGCCCCAGCAGCTTTCATGGACTGGATGAACCGAGTGTTCAAACCTTATTTGGGTTCCTTCGTGGTTGTCTTCATTAATGATATTCTGATCTATTTCCGCAGCCGGGAGAAGCATGAGCAGCATCTTTGAGTCGTTCTCCAGACTCTGAGGGAAAGTCAGTTGTATGCTAAGTTTTCGAAATGTGAGTTTTGGTTAGGTTCAGTTGCATTCTTGGGTCATGTTGTATCAGCAGATGGTATTCAGTTGGATCCTAAGAAGATTGCGGAAGTCAAGGATTGGCCTAGACCCACATAGGCCACAGAGATCTGGAGTTTCTTGGGATTGGCGGGCTATTATCGTCGGTTTGTGGAGGGTTTTTTGTCTATTGCAGCCCCGATGACCAGGTTGATCCAAAAGGGTGCCTAGTTCAGGTGGTCGGACGAGTGTGAGGCGAGATTTTAGAAGCATAAGACAGCTTTGACTACAACACCAGTGTTGGTTTTTCCCACAGGTTCAGGGTCGATGCATAATGGCAAGGTTATTGCATGTGTTTCGCGACAGTTGAAGATCCACGAGAAGAATTATCCAATTCATGATTTAGAGCTAGCAGCCATTGTTCACGCGCTGAAGACTTGGTGGAATTATCTATATGGCGTGTCGTGTGAGGTGTTCACGGATCTCAAGAGTTGCAATACTTTTTCAAGCAAAAGGATCTAAATTTGAGGTAGAGGGGGTGGTTGGAGCTGTTCAAAGACTATGACATTACCATCTTGTATCATTCGAGAAAGGCCAATGTAGTGATCAATGCTTTTAGTAGGAAGTCAGCCAGTATGGGTAACCTTGCGTATATTCCCGTTGGGGAGAGAATGCTTGCTTTAGATGTTCAGGATTAAGCCAATCAGTTCGTAAGGTTAGATGTTTTTTAGCCCAACTATGTTCTAGCTTGAACACTCGCCCATTCTTTATTATTTGATCGTATCCGAGGTCGGCAGTATGATGATCCTCATCTTATTGTCCTTAGGGGCACGGTGCAGTACGATGGTGCTAAGCAGGTTACAATTGGGGATGATGGAGTTTTGTGGATGCAGGGTCGTATTTGTGTGCCTAATGTGGATGAACTTTGTGAGTTGATTCTAGAGGAGGCCCATAGTTCCCGGTACTCCATTCATCCGGGCGCCTCTAAGATGTATCAGGACTTACGGCAGCATTATTGGTGGAGGAGGATGAAGAAGGATATTGTAGCGTATATAGCTCGGTGTTTTAATTGTCAGCATGTAAAGTACGAGCATCAGAGACCTGGTGGATTGTTTCAAAAGATTGAAATTCTTGAGTGGAAGTGGGAGTGTATCACTATGGATTTCATTGTTGGACTCCCACGGACTCAGAGGAAGTTCGATGCAGTATGGGTGATTGTGAATAGGCTGACCAAGTCAGCGCATTTCATTCATGTGGCAGTTTGCTATTTTTCGGAGCGAATGGTTGAGATCTGCATTCAGGAGATTGTTTGTCTTCATGGTGTGCCCGTGTCTATCATTTTTGACCAAGGTACGCAGTTTACCTCGCATTTCTGGAGGGCAGTTCAGCGTGAGTTGGACATGCGGGTCGAGTTGAGCACAACATTTCATCCTCGGATGAACGGATAGTCCAAGCGTACTATTCAGATTTTGGAGGATTTGCTCTGCGCCTGTGTTATTGACTTTGGAGGTTCTTGGGGTCAGTTCTATCCATTAGATGAGTTTTCCTACAACAACAGCTATCAGTCGAGCATTTAGATGGCTCCCTATGAGGCATTATATGGTAGGTGAGGCCGGTCACCGGTTGGATGGTTTGAGCTCGGTTGTTTGGTACAAACTTAGTGCAGGATGCCTTGGATAAGGATAAGGTTATTAAGGATAGACTTTGTACAGCTTAGTCCAGACAGAAGAGTTATGCTAACCGCAAGGTTCTTGATATGGCATTTATGGTTGGAGAGCGAGTGTTGCTTCGGGTGTCGCCCATGAAGGGCGTGATGAGGTTTGGGAAGAAGGGCAAGCTAAGCCCTAGGTTCATCGGTCCTTTTGAGATCCTTGATAGAGTGGGAGAGGTGGCTTACAGCTTGCGTTGCCACCAAATTTATCAGTTGTGCATCCAGTGTTGCATGTGTCTATGCTTCAGAAGCATCACGGCGATCCATCCCATGTGTTAGACTTCAACACTGTCTAGTTGGACAAGGACTTGACCTATGAGGAGGAGCCGGTAGCTATTCTAGATCGGCAGGTTCGTCAGTTGAGGTCAAAGAGTTGTCCTTTAGTTCGTGTTCAGTGGAGAGGTCACCCTGCCGAGGCAGCTACCTGGGAGTCTGAGTCCGATATGCGGAGCCGATATCCCCATCTTTTTCTTGATTCAGGTACTTTTCTATGTTCGTTCGAGGTCGAATGGTTGTTTTAGAGTTGAGAATGTGATGGCCTTAAAGGTCATCTCTTGTTTTAAAAGTAAAAATTGTGTTTTGAGGCCTTAAAAACCTCTTTTTGTTTCACCTCGATTTGCGTGTGCAGTCCGTGTGTATATCCGGAAAGCCCTTATGTGTAAAAATTGAGAAAATGCTAATTTTGCCTTTAAAATTGAATTTAGGTTGACTTCGGTCAACATTTTGGGTAAACGGACCCAGACATGTGATTTGACAGTCCCAGAGGGTCCGTAGAAAAATATGAGACTTGGGCGTATGCCCGAAATTAAATTCTGAGGTCCCTAGCCTGAGAAATGAATTTTGAAAGAAATTGTTTAACTGAAATTATAAGAGTTTTTGGAAATTTAACGGTGTTTGAATTTGATAGTATCGGACCCGTACTTTGGTTTCAGAGCCCGGAACATATTTAAGATAGTATTTGAGTTGTGCCTATAAAATTTGGTAAAAAACGGAGGTCATATGACGTGATTCGGACCCTTGGTTGTAAAATTTGAAACTTTAAAAGTTTTTGAGATTTTTCTTCGGTTTTGATGCTAAACTCATAGTTCTAGGTGTTATTTTAGCGATTTGATCGCACGAGCAGGTCCGTAGGGTCTTTTAGGGTTGTGTGCATGTTTGGTTTGGAGCCCCGAGGGATCGGGTGAGTTTCGGATAGGCTTTGGGGTGTTTTTGACTTCGAAAAGTCTAGTGTAATTGTTGTATCTGGTGCATGTTGCACTATGCTTCGCGAACGCGTGATCACTCCCGCGAACGCGAAGGGGAAACTGGGTTGGGGCTGGGTTTGTTAATTGCGAACTCGTAGACATAGAGATGAATGCGGAGCACTGAGGGGCTGCTCTACGCGGATGTGACCGGTCAACCGCAAACGCATAGCTTTAGGATGGACTGGTTAGGGAACCTAGGGAAAACCTACGCGAACACGACCCCTTAATCACGAACACGAAGGCAGGGATGAGCTAAGCCTTCGCGAACGCGTATCATTTCCCATGTGCGTAAGTCCTCAAAAGGCAGCTCTTCGCGAACGTGAAAGGGTTCACATGAACGCTATGAACACTGTGGCCCAACACTTAAAATAGAGGCAGAACGGGATGTAGGCCATAATTTTATATTTTCAAAAACTAGAGAGCATTGAGGCGATGTTCAAGAGACAAGTTCTTCCCCAAAGTGTTGGTATATGATTCTAAACCTCTTTCCTTCATTTACCCATTGCATTTCATCAATTTTTATCCAAATTTCTAAGGTTTTCATGGTAGAAATTGGGGATTTAGGTAGAGTTAGGGATTTTTGTATAATTGAAATTTAGACCTTGTTTTGGGATCAGATTATGAAATTAATTGCATTTCGAGCTCGTAGGTGAATGGGTGATCAGGTTTTGGTCCGAACCTTGAGTTTTGACCAAGCGGGCCCGGGGTCAATTTTTTACTTCTTGGGGAAAATGATAGAAAACCTATAATTAAGCATTGGGGTTGAATTCTTTATCATTTATTGATGTTGTTAAGTTAATTATGTCTAGATACAAGTGAATTGGAGGCGATACCGCTTGAGTTTGGCCGGGGAATCCGAGGTAAGTGTTTGGCCTAACCTTAGCTTGAGAGAATAAGTGTTGTGTCCTATTTGCTACGTGTTAGTGTTATGTTCAATGTATAGGTGTGGTGACAAGTATCTATACGTTGGTGTCAAGCATGCCCGTGAGTCGTATATTGTGATGATATGATTTTTTCATTAAGCATTACTTAGGCTTAACTTGATAATTATCCATGTTGATGGTATTTCCTTGGTATTGCTTATTGCTGAGTATTTGTTCAAGTTGAAATTTATTTCGTGAAGCTAATTAATTAAGCGATATTGGTTATAGTTGTTTCCCTTGCCAGGACGGTATGGTTTCTATTATTGTTTATACTATTGATTCCCGTGTCGGGATGTTGTTATTTCATTTGTTTGGGTGAGAAAGACTGCAAAGCACGAAGGGTGATGCCTTGTGTGATATCATGAGTGGGTGTTAATGTACGAAGGGTGATGTCGCGCCATATTAATGAAATTAAAAGCACGAAAGGTGATGTTGTGCCATGGTTATGAGAGAGTAAGAGCATGAAGGGTGATGTCGTGTCGTTTCTGTTGATTTCTATGGTGAGGTCAAGAGTAAAAGCACGAAGGGGGATGTTGTGCGCTTGTTCTTTGTTATTATTTCTGTTGCTTCAAGTTTGATATTTACCTTGTCTCTTTACTTCATTAGTGTCATAACTTTATATCACCCTCCGCCTCAACATGTTTACCCTTTTTCCGTATTATTCTGTTTAATCTTTTTTATTATTTCTTTCTCGTATATGATCAATTGCACAGGTTTATATGGTTGTCGTGTCCTAGCCTTGTCATTACTTCGTCGAGGCTAGGCTCGACACTTACCAGTACATGGGGTCGGTTGTACTGATGCTACACTCTGCACTCTTTTGTGCAGATCCCGGTACTGGACCATACAGACCGTAGTTCGAGGTTGCTGCCTTCAGTCCAGAGGAGACCTGAGGTAGTCCTGCAGGCGTCCGCAGGCCTTGGCATCCCCCCTTCTATCATATTTCCTTCTGTTTTATCTACCTTTGAGACAGATTTGTGTTTTCTTATTCAGACCGTTGTTTGTTGTATTCGTAGACAGTCCGTTATTTTGTGACACCGGTTCTGGGTGGAGTTGTATTATGGTTTTCGTATTAGAATTCAGTTAGATTGTTAAATTCCGTTCTTTCGCGTTTTATTTCGTTGTTTATGTTATAATATCCTGTAAATTTCTAAGAAGTAAAGTAAAAAGGTATTTCGTTGTTTTACTTCTGAGACATTAGTAACGTTGGCTTGCGTGGCGAGTTCAACGTTAGGCGCCATCGTGATCCCGACGGTGGGAGAATTGGATCGTGACAAGTAGGTCCGCATTATGTTTTGGAACTGGTTGGTGTGTTTGGGCAGGGTCCCGGGGGCCCCGGGTGGATTTCGGGTGGTTAACCAATCGAAAATGGGATTGAGAAGAGGTTGAGGGCTGTTGTCATCTGGTGTGACCGCACCTGCGATGTTTTGGCCACAGGTGCGGAGACGCAGAAGTGGACATGAGGGTCGCAGATGTGATTGTTGGCTCAGAGTGTTTGGACCGTAGATGCGGTCATCTCGCCGCAGAAGCGAGACCACACATGTGGGATAGAAGGCGCAGAATTGAAAATGGGCTGGGAACCCTAGACCGCAGAAGCGGTGTTTGGTCCGCACCTGCGGAACCGCAGAAGCAATCAAGTGCTCGCAGGTGCGAAGAATCGTTGGGCAGTGTCTTTTAAAATACGGGGGCTGGGCTCATTGCAACCCCATTTCCTCCATGGGAACCGATGTTGGAGAAACTTTGGAGAGCTATTTTCATCACCAAGCACAAGGTAAGTGGTTTCCACTAATTTTGAGTTAAATACAAGGTTTATATATAGATTTGATCATGGAAATTAGTATAAATTTGGGATTTTGAGGAAAACCTAGGAATTTGGTATTCTTGGATTTTGACCACGATTTTGGACATGAAATTGAGAGTAAACTATATATTTGGGTTCGTAAAATTATGGGTGATCATTATCTTCGAAAAATTTCGAAATTTTATCGACTTTTCGACTGGGGTTAGAAATTGTTATAAATTGAATTGTTATTTTTGGAGCATTGTGCATCGAACTTCGGAGCGAGGTAAGTCTCCTTTCTAACCTTGTAAGAGGGAATTGTCCCCCATAGGTGAATTAATTAATTATATGCCACTGTTTGTGAGGGCTACGTACGCACGAGGTGACGAGAGTCAATTCATATCTACTAGTATGCTTATATCCGAGTAGTCTAGGACCCAAAAGCATGCCTTACTTGTCGTACTTGTAATTTTACCGATAAACTTAAAATGCTTAAATCCTATCAAATTTGGAAAATGAATTTCTAAAAAGATTAAATATCATCTTCTTGATCATTAAAAGTAAAATTTGTCATATCCTTGGGTAATTATTTTCCTGATGAAGTCTTGATTGACTGTTTGAATATGTTTATCTACGAGTACCTTTGTCGCATGCATGATTCGCGAGAGGGGTAACTCTATTATATCTATGTGTAATTGCGTCGCAAATATATTTCGCGAGCGGGGTGACTGTTTCCACTACTCTTATGGGAGCGGGTCGTACGCCACGGCAGTTTAATAGATGCATCTATGGTTCGCATCGTTCAACCCTTTGGCATTGTACGTTTTATTATTTTTTGGATCGGACCGTACGACCTCGGCATTATATGTGCATGCTACTTGCTTGGTGTTTTCCTCTGATTTGAACTGCTTAAATGCCTTGAGGTATGAATTGTTAACTGAAATGACGGAAGACTAAAGTTATAGCTATGAAAGAAGTTGTTCATACATGTTGTTATTTATTATTAAATTATGATATATGTGCTTAGCGTCACATATACTTATATTAATTTGACCTCTAGTAAGTGTCAAAGTCGACCTCTCGTCACTACCTTTTCGAGGTTAGGCGGGATACTTACTGGGTACACGTTGTTTTTGTACTCATACTCATTTACTGTGCATTTTGTTGCACAGGCACATGTATGTCCAGCGGCCTAGCTCGGCGCAGCGGCATGGTTGATATGGAGACTTAGGTGAGCTACACCTCCCGAGACGACCCGCAGCCAGCAGAGTCTCCTTCAGAGTATTGTATTATATTTTCCCTATTGTCCATTTGTATTCCAGACGGTTATTGTATTTCATTTTCTTCCTAGAAATTGCTCATGCACTTGTGACAACGGGTTCTGGGATGACTATGGGATTTATTCGTCACTTAAATTTGTTAAAGATATTATTGTTTACTCGGTTGAAGTTCGTCAATTATTATTTTAATAAAATGAAAAGGAATTATTTCAAGAGTATTAAAATAAAGATTTAATTAACTTCTTGGTGTTAGTTTGCCTGACAATGGTGTCCGACGCAATGACGATCTTTATTGAATTTGGGTCGAAACAATGACGATCATATATATATATATATATATATATATTACTCAGAAATGTTAAATCTCAATTGCTGACTACTCCAAATAAATCAATCACTTTAAAAAATAGATATACCAAGTTACATCTCAAGGTTATCTGGGCGATTGATTTTGATTGGAATAATAAGAGTTTGGGTTGAATAATTTCCTAGCAATAACTTTTGTACAATATGATCTTTTCTGTATAATAAAAGAAATGTGTTCTCAATATGTGGCTAAGAATATAAAACTTTTAGACATAAAATGTGTAATAATTGAAATAGAATAACGTCCAACTAAAAAACGTGTCCTGAAAGACAATGGTAACTAAATGAATTTTAAGCTTAGCTTTCTTCATTACCAATATATTTTTATCTTGAGATTTACATTAGACGTCATATACCTAAAGGCTTAACTAAAGTAAATCATAAATTCTCATTATAGTAAATAATAGTACATGTAACGACTTGGTCTGTCGTTATATAAAATCTGTATTATAATCACTGTTATTGACTTGTTATAGATTGGTTATTCCATTATTGATGTGTTAGAGTTGATAGGCTTGAAATCGGAATGGTTAAATGAGAATTCAGTCACTTAATCTTTAAAAAATAGCTTTAAAATGAGAAATAAAGTCAACTGAGAGCTAAATTATTAGTAAATGACCTCGGAATGCGGATTTTATGGCTCGAATAGCTAGGTGATTTGGGTCTTAGGAGTGTGTTCAGAATAATTTTGTGATGTCCGGTGTAGAATTAGGCTTGAATTGGCGAAAGTTAGTTTTTGCGATTTCCGGTCGGCAGTCGAAAATAGGCTATCGGGGTCGGAATGAAATTTCGATGGTTGGAACAGGTTTGTAATCGCATTTTGGATATGTATGCAAAATTTCAGGTCAATCGGAGTTGATTTGGATAGTTTTGGCATCATTGGTGGATTTTAGAAATATCAAAGTTCTTAGCCTTGAATCCGGTGAGAATTTGGTGCTTTGATGTTAGTTTTGATGTTTTGAGAGTGCAAATAAGTTTGAATGACCATACGTGACGTGTTAGTATATTTTGTTGGAGTCCAGAGGGGCTCGGGATTGATTTCGGGTGACTAACGGACACATCCGAGCTTGAAAACTCTGTTGTTTTTGCTGGTGTGTTGCAGGGTGAAAAATACTCTATGCGATCGCGGGGTGTCAAATGCAATCGCATGGGTCAATTGGGAGGCCAGGAAAATATACTCTGTGCGATCGCAGGAGAAGGGACGCGATCGCAGAGTAGAAGGAAAATTAGTTGTGCGGTCGCATAGCAAGTGGGGCGACCGCACAGGGGAAGGCTGGGCGCGTGAGGGAAGAGGACAAAAGCACTATGCGATCGCGTGCACAGTGCTGCAATCGCGGAGGTCTGGGGAAAATTGGTCAGTGCGATCGCGGGGCTTTGACCGCAATCGCGGAGAGTAAAATAACTGGGCATATTTAAATAACCCTTCCGCGACTTAAACCCTCTTTTTCACCATTGTTGTACGGAAAAGAGCTCTTGGGGGCGATTTTGAAGAGGGAAATTCTTGTTCTTCATAGAGGTAAGTGTTCTAGTCATTAAAACTCGATTATGGGTGATTATAGAGCATAACACCAGTGTAAATTCATGAAAAAAACAGTAGAAAAATTGAGTTTTAGGGCTTGAGATTAAGAGACCTTTAGGGGTCGATTTGAAGGGTCAAACGGACTCCGATTTTTGTGTTCTTTATATGTACGGACTCGTGAGAGGACGAAGGACACTTTTCTATAAAAAAATTGAGTTTCAGGATGCGGGCCCGGGGGTCGGGTTTTGACCGATTTCGGATTTTGGGTTAATTTCTATATTTTTCAATTGGAAATTGTTCCTTAAGCATATATTGATGATACAAATTTGAACTTGGTAGATTTGGAGCCTTCGAAGGTTGATTCGAGAGGCAAGCGCATTGCAGAATAATTCCGGGCTAGTTTTGAGGTATGTAATGTCTTGAAGTCCTGTCCTGAGGGTATGAAACCCCGGACTATGCACCCTTCACGGGTTTTGGAATACAAAGATTTAAACTTGGGAAATATATTCCCTACATAGGCAACTATTGAGTTGCGAAACCGATTTTTAAGCCTTTGCTTAATTAGTATTGTCACGACCCCCAAATCCTAACAGGTCGTGATGGCGCCTATCGTGGAACTAGGCTAGCCAACCATCACATTACTACGCTTTTGTTTAATAATAACAGTTCTCAATCTAATAATAAGCATGCAAGCAACCATGGCATCAAATAATATAACTAAGTCTTAGCGTCCCCATAATATTCTAAACAACCTCCTAGGAACTGGAGTCAATAGTCATGAGCATCTAAGAGTAAATAAATCTAACTCTGCTAAAACTATAATACATGTCTCTGAATCAAATGCTAAGTCTAAATAAGGAAGGGAAATGGAGAAGCTGTGGACGCTGGACAGTTACCTCGAAATCCCATGAAATGCTGTTATGAACCTGCGTCAGCTACTGCTGCGAGATAGTACATGGATCTGTGCACAGAGGCACAGGGAGTCTTTATGAGTACGCCAACTCAGTAGTAATGAAAATAAATCACAGTCTGAGTAATATAAACACACAGAACAGATACACAATTCCACAAAAGCCAGTAAAACACCAGTCACCATGTAGTATTCATCAAGTAATAAGTTCGAAATCAGTTTTCAGAAATCCCTTGAAAACAAGTGCAATATCAGTATATCTCAAAAATTCGCAGTAAAACCAGTGTGAAAACGAAGTAAATCATAGTTTAAAAACTCAGTAAAACCTTTCATAAAACTGCCCCTCGGGCCATAATCATTTCTCGTAACAATATTTTCCAGTATCAGCCCATCAGGCAACCTCACAATCACTCTGCCCAGCAGGCAACCTCACAATCACTCTGCCCAGCAGGCAACCTCACAATCACTATGACCAGCAGGCATCCTCACAATCACTCTGCCCATCAGGCATCTCACATCACTCATCATAAGCCCCACGGGCATCACTCAATCGGTACCGGTGCTCACTGAGGGTGTGTTATAGACTCCGGAGGGGCTCCTACAGCCCAAGCACAATAATAAGGCACATCATGGCATAATTCACACACAATATAGGCCCGCATCCTCACTCATATCATATCATCTTCACAATATAGGCCAGCAGCCTCACTCAGTCAAACACTCTCAATTTGCCCTTCAGGCCATAGATATACCGGGTTCTCGACCCAAAAACAGTGTTTCATTTTCAAGAAGTAGTATCAAAATACTCTGAGTGTCAAAACAGTTTCACAGAAAAAAATGAGTAAAAATCATAACATATCAGTGAGGATAATAGTAAAATATCCCCCAAGGGATAAACAAATCGGCACTAGGCCCCAAACATGGCTTACAACCCAAATCATATCAAGTATATATAGTACTATTGGAAATAAGCTTTGAAAGCCGTTTCGCAACTCAATAGTCGCCTAAGTAAGGAATATATCTCCAAAGTTTCAACCTTTTCATTTCAAAACCCGTGGAAGGGTGTATAGTCCGGGGTTTCATACCTTCAGGACAGGATTTAAATACATTACTTACCTCAAAACTATCCCGAAATTATTCCGCGATGCGCTTGCCTCTCGAATCAACCTCTAAAGGCTCAAAATCTACCAAGTTTAGATTTTTATCATCAATATGTGCTTAAGGAACATTTTCCAATCGGAAGATATCAAATTTACTCAAAAATCCGAAACCGGGCAAAACCCGACCCCTGGGCCCGCATCCTGAAACTCAAAAAATTTTACAGAAAAGTGTTCTTCATGTTCTCACGATTCCGTACATATAAAGAACACTGAAATCGGAGTTCGTTTGACCCCTCAAATCGACCCTTGAAGGTCTCATAATCTCATGCCCCAAAATCCTATTTTTCTACTATTTTTCATGAATTAAAAGCTGGGATTATGGTCTAAAATAACCCATAAACGAGTTTTAATAATCAAATTACTTACCTCTGTGATACCCACTAATTTTCTCCTTCAAAAATCGCCCAAAAAGCTCTTAGTCCGTACAAAAATGGTGGAAATAAGGTTTAAGTCGCGGAAGGGTTATTATTTAACTGCCCAGGCCTTTACTCTACGCGTTCGCGGTCAACGGGCCTCGTTCGCGTTGACCAGCCTCCATTACCCTTCGCGATCGCGGTCCCTAGGCTGCGTTCGCAGTGCCTTACCCAGAAAAACCTTCGCAGTCGCACCCCCAGGCCCGCGAAGGCATAGACCAAATGGCCTGGGAGGTTCCTCAGCACTGATACCCTACGCGAACGCACCCCTACGCCCGCGTCCGCGATGCCCAGTCCACCTACTCTCTGTGTTCGCACTTTCCCAGTCGCGAACGCATAGAACAAAAGTCCCTGCCCCCAAACTTCCTCTATGCGAACGCGAGCCTACTTCCGCGTTCGCATAAGGTAAAGCACCTGTGCAGAAACACCAGAAAACCAGCTATGTTTTTAAGTCCAAATGGGTCTGTTAATCACCCGAAATCAATCCTGAGCCCCTCGGGACCCCAACCAAACTTACTAACATATCCCATAATATCATTCAAACTTAGTTTCACTCTCAACACACCAAAACTAACATCAAAACCCCAAATTTACATCGGATTCAAGCCTAAGAACTTTGATATTTCTAAAATTCACCAATGATGCCGAAACTATCCAAATCAACTCTGATTGACCTGAAATTTTACAGACATATCCAAAATGACATTATGAACCTTCTCCAACTATCGGAATTCCATTCCGGCCCCGATTGCCTATTTTCCACTGCCGACCGAAATTGCCAAAAACTAACTTTCGCCAATTCAAGCCTAATTCTACACCGGACATCAGAAAATTATTATGAATACACTCCTAAGTCCCAAGTCACCTAACGAAGCGATCCGAGCCATAAAATTCTCATTCCGAGGTCGTTTACCTATAAGTCAACCCTCAGTTTACTTTTCCCATTTTAAGGCTATTTTTAAAGGCTAATTGACTGAACTCTCACTACAACCATTCGATTTCAAGACTATAAACTCTAATACATCAAATACAGTATAACCAATCTATAACAATTCAATAATAACAATTATAATGCAGGTTTTTACGTAACGACGGACCGGGTCGTTACAAGTATTTATATATTACGATATGTTTTGGGTTGTAAGCCGTGTTTGGGGCCTAGTGCCTGTGATGACCCAAAAGGTCATCCTGTGTATATTTGGCTAAATATGTGTTCCGAGGCCCCGAATGCCTCCTTTAATCTCACATCGACATGTGTGCGCAGCCCGGGCAGGTAGCCGGGAAGCTTTTATGTGAAAACTTGATGAAAAATAAAAAAATTAATAATTAATTGATTAAAGTTGGCCTTGGTCAACATTTTTGGTAAGCGGACCCGGACCCGTGATTTAACGGTCCCGGAGGGTCCGTAGAAACATATGGGACTTGGGCGTATGCCCGGAATCGAATTCTGAGGTCCCAAGCTCGAGAAATAAATTTTTAAAGAAAATTAATTTCTGGAAAATATAAAGGTTTTTGAAAAGGAATTTTGATAAGATAACCATGTTACTGGGCCCGTATTATGGTTCCGGAGCCTTGAAAAGGTTTAATATATGTTATGTGAGTTTTCTGTAAAATTTTGTGTAAAACAGACTTGAAATGACGCGTTTCGGATCAAAATCGGAATAATTGAGCCTTATGAAGTTTTAAGAAAAATTCTATGAGATTTGAGGTTTAATTCATTTATTTTGACGATATTTTGGTGATTTGACTGCTTGAATAAGTCTGTAGGATGATTTGGGACTCGTGTGTATTTTTGGTTTTGAGCCCCGAAGGCTCGGGTGAGTTTCGGGTAGTTAACGGGGTGTGCAAAGTTGAAAAATCTGGTGTTTCTGATGAATTGTTGGTGTCTGGTGTAATACCCTTCGCGAACGCGGCCAAGGGCTCATGAACGCGAAGGGTAAATTATGGTGGCCTGGGTTTTACTCTACGCGAACGCATAAAGGGAGACGCGAACGCGGAGCAGTGGGCAGTGCTTCTACGCGAACGGGTCCCCAGGGGTGCGAACGCGTAGCTTAGGGTGAGGTCGGGGGGGCAGGGTAGTTTTGTTCTTCGCTAACGCGGGCGTAGGCTCGCGAACGCGGAGGCCTAGGAAGTAGGACCTTCGCGAACGTAGCCCTGGCTCCGCGAACGCGTAGGTCCCAGCAGCTAACCCTTCGCGAACGCGGCTAGGGGCCCGCGAACGCGAAGGGTAATTTTGCCCAGTTATTAAAATACCCCAAAAACAGAATACCATACAGGATTTCATAATTTTTCACCTCCTCCTTCTTCTCCAACCCCCATTGACGACCTCCAAGCCATTTCTCCTCCATAACCACTTGGGTAAGTGTTCCTAACACCAATTTCTTCCATTTTTCTTCCCTAATAACTAGAATCTAGGCCTAAAATCCTAAAATCAAAGTAGAAATTAGGGATTTTGGGTAGAGTTAGGGTGTATGGGATTTTGGGTAATTCAACCTCAATTTGGAGTCGGATTTCAAAACAAATCATATATTTGAACTCGTGGGGGTATGGGTAATCGGATTTTGGTCTGAGCCTCGTGTTTGGACCAAGCGGGCCCGGGGTCGAATGTTGGTATTTTTGGAAGAATGCTAAGAATTGTATAATTAGGCTATGGGATTGTATTAATGAGTCATTATTGATGTTAATAAGTTAATTATGTCTAGATATTGTCGTTTCGGAGTTGAATTCAAAAGGAAAGGCGGTGTTAGAAGCTTGAATTGCTATTCTTGGACCCGAGGTAAGTGTCTTGCCTAGATTTGGTGAGGGAATAGGTATTTTATGCTATGTNTCTTATTATTACTTCCATATTCAGTGTATTATGAAATTGTCTCTACTTGGAAGTTGATTGTTGTTGAAAATCCTTGTTGATGAACTTGCGATGTAATGGTTCTATTGAGGACCCAACTATAAAGGATATACGTGAAAAGATTGGTTATAGTTGAGACCCTTGCCGGGCAACTGTTATGATATTGACTGAGATATTTCCCTTGTCGGGTGTTTATGATCTGTATTTCCACTATGCTGCATTCCTTGCCATCGGATATTGTCATTTTTATGGTGAGGAAGAGTGTAAAGCACGAAGGGTGATGTCGTGTCATGATTGACATTGATTACATCATAAAATGCATAGTGAGGAAAAGAGTAAAAGCGCGAAGGTTGATGTCGTGCCATGATTCACATTGATTAAAAACACGAAGGTTGATGCCGTATAATGATCTATATTGCCTCACATTATACATTGCATTGTGAGGAAGAGAGTAAAAGCACGAAGGGTGATGTCGTGCCATGATTTATATTATCTTATATCATTCATCGCATTGTGAGGAAGAGAATAAAAGCACAAAGGGTGATGTCGTGCCATTACATACATTGCTCGTATTTATACTTGTTACGATAGCATTCTTGTTAATTTTCCCTTTTTGTTTTCTCCTATGTGTTAATTATGTTCTTATCTCTCACTTGTCACCCCCATTAATTGCTCATGTATCACGTGCTTATCTGTCTATTCCTGCGTTTGCCTGTGTTATATCTTATAGAATTGTACATGTAGATTACTGTTGTCAAGTCTAGCCTCGTCACTACTTCGACCGAGGTTAGGCTCGGCACTTACTCAGTACATGGGGTCGGTTGTACTGATACTACACCTGCACTTCTTTATATTGTGCAGATCCCGCAGCCGGACCCAGTGGACATCGTTAGAGGGAGTATCCTTCAGTCCACCTCGGAGATTGCAAGGTAGACCCGCAGACGTTCGTGGGCCTTGACGTCTCCTCTATACCTTTTTCTTCCTTCTTGTCTTTTTCATTTATTTCCAAAGACAGTTGTATACAATTATTGTTCAGCCCTTGGTTGTAGTAATCTTTTAGTATGTTCGTGAGCTAGTGACTCCAGATTCGGGGATTGTTACAACGTATGGTATTTGTTTCTATTACTTAGTCATGTTTTTATCTATATCCGCTGTTAAAATTTGTAAACTATTTTTGGTTAATTCGGTTTATCATGTTAGTTTAACTTCACACGTTGGCTTGTCTAGCGGGTTCAACGTTAGACGCGCCTGAAGGTGGGATTTCGGGTCATGACAGTGCCGATCTGTTTACCCCTTGGGGGACTGTTTTACTATGTTTCCTCACTTGATATGTTGTGAATTACACTCTGTCTTTTCCTGATAAATTGTTTTGACACTCAGAGTATTTTGATACTATTTATTGAAAAATGAAACACTGTTTTGGGTCGAGAACCCGATTTGTTTATGGCCTAAGGGCTAACTGAGAGTGTCTGACTGAGTGATGCGAGCAGGCTTACAGGCCTTATGAGAGAGGTGAGGAGGCTTCCAGGACTTAGGAGAGAGGTGAGGAGGCTTCCAGGCCTTATGAGAGAGGTGAGGAGGCTTCCAGGCATTATGAGAGAGGTGAGAAGGCTTCTAGGCCTTATGAGAGAGGTGAGAAGGATTCCAGGCCTTATGAGAGAGGTGTGAAGGCTTCCAAGTCTTATGTTATTATTGTGTTTGGGCTGTAGGAGCCCATCTAGAGTCTGTAACACACCCTCAGTGAGCGCCGGTACCGATTGAGTGATGATGCTTGCCCGCGGGGCTGATACTGAGTTATGATTTATACTGAGTGATTGAGGGAATGCCTGAGGGCATTTGTTCCGAGAAATGGTTTTGGCCCGAGAGGCATTTTCATGATGATTTTACTATGTTTTCGAACTATGATTTACTCCGTTTTCAAACTGAGTTTTACTGAGGATTTCACTGAGATATATTGTTATTTACTTGTTTTCAAAGGATTTTGGAACTGGTTTTTGAACTTATAAAATTGTTGAATACTACTTGGTGACTTGATGTTTTACTGGTTGTTGTGAAATGGTGTATCTGTTTGTGTGCTTTATATTTGTCAGACTGTGATTTCTTTTCATTACTACTGAGTTGACGTACTCATAAAGACTCCCTGTGCCTCTGGGCACAGATTCAGGTGACGGTCTGGAGCAGTAGCAGTTTTTGCTTGTTCGTTAGCGGATTTCACGGGATTTCGAGGTAGTTGTCCAGCGTCCACAGCTTCTCCACTTCCCTTCCTTATTATGTTTTTAGCAATTGATTCAGAGACATATATTATAATATTTTTAGCAGAGTTAGGCTTATTCATTCGTAGATGCTCATGACTATTGACTCCAGTTCTGGGAGGTTGTTTAGAGTTGTTTAGTTCATTATTGGGGGCGCTAGACTTATATAGTTTATTTCTTTATTATGACTGTTGTTTATTGTTATATTGTGAACTGTTATAATCGAACGAATGCGTAGTAAATTAATGGTTGGCTAGCCTAGTTCCACGATAGGCGTCATCACGGCCTGTTAGGATTTGTGGTCGTGACAGTTTATTCGTTAAGTTATTTTACAACTTCAGTCAAATAACTTTGTAACTTAAAAATATTTAGTTTCAATTTGTTCTCTATATTATGTCAAAACACTATTTATGACTTGGTTTGTATAATAAATTATATTTTATTTATTTATTTAAGAAACTAATTTCATATTATATATATATATATATA
>ML275046.1:14081-42307 GCA_005239495.1 Nicotiana undulata | reverse complement strand
ATATGTATATATGCAATTGAAAATCTATTGTTGTCACTACACATTTCTCGCGCAACGCACGATCATAGAGACTAGTACTATATTAAAAGCACAAAAGCCCTATTGAAATGTTATTCGCCTTTTATACCCTTCAAAGCTTGAGTTCATATTAAATAAAATAGTAATTTAATAATTTCTCTAATATTTAGAAATAAATATTTAATAATTTCCCTACATTTGGTTCTTATTTCTATTCTTCTAGGTTTAGGAGACCTTTTCTCTCATAATTAGAAACCTACTAAACTTTAAATTCACATGCAGACTTCTCCATGTTCCTTTTCGATTTAGAAGTCGTTTTTCTTCCTCTCTTTCATAATATGGAACCTATTAAACTCTAATAATCTAAAGAAATGGCAAGACATATTTGTAAGTTATGAATTATTGCTGCAAATGTGCATAAGTTGCAGATTAACGGCTTGACGCAACATGTTAGTAATATTTCATAAAAATAATAATTCCATAATTAATTTTTTGAGGCTGATTTATTTAGATTGCATATCTACTTTTATTGTGGTTCACAGTTTTCTAACACTCTTTTCTTTTTTTTGTTGGTGTTTAATCCATATTAATAGGGTTTTGGAGAATTTCGTCGCAATGACGGGAGCTGGAACACTGACTTGCTTATGCTTTCATATACAGATGTTGAAAAGCAAATAAGGGTAGGGAGAAGCAAGCAGTTGATATTGTCCTTGTGAAAAATAACTTGAAGGATTTCAAGTTTTGGTACGATTCGGAACTATATTTTTCTAACTTTTGGTAGGGTTTAGAACTACTTTAATTCATTGGTCGATTGATATAATTTCAGTAAGAAGAAGAGACAAAAAACTAATTTTGATAAGAGACAGAGATGAAAAGAAAATTTAAAATCCTGAGGCATAACCATTAAACGATAATTTTTGTAAATTTTCATATATTTTTAGTTATCTTCGGTGATTTTTCATGGAGTAGTTATTGGCAAATTCAGTGATGAAAATTTAATTCTGGAGAATTTATTGCAAGTTAATAGAAGTTTATTGTAAATACACTTTTTGAGTCAAATATGCTAGTATAATTTCGCTTATTATCCTCGTAGCACCATAGCAACGTATTCAATATGTGATTTTCTTTTGCTTGGGGCGGTTTGGTTTCAAGGCCCTCGCAGCAGGAAGAAGCAGTTGTCATTTGAAAGTAAAGGCTCTTCTCCTGTTTTACGAATCCTACAACTCTCTTTACTGAGCGAGACTCCATCCATACCCCTACTAGTGGTTTTTCTTTCATTCAATCATCACTTGTTTGACAGCTTAAACTAGGCTCCACTTTAGAGATAGGCGGTTGATGACCGTAGCAATAGTCAAAGGCACTGGAGGGAAGCCGCTTGGGAGGTGGCTTATGTTGTTGAAAGCCTAGCTCATCCTAGCATGGCATATCTATCCCCTGATAATGATCATTCCTATTCGATATCACTTTTGCTTTATTCTTATTTTTTTGTTACTAGAATTTTGATATCCCAGATCATCTAAGAGATTGCCTAGCAAAGATTACCGAGAAAAAAGTTTGTTAAGAACTCTTATGTGATGGACACGAGGATCTAAGTAGAATTAATGTTTATGTAAAGATTATGTTGTGCGATAATGGGTTTAGGACTTTCAGTAATAGAGATATTTTCTTCAGATATCGTGATGGCACCTAGTCTTAGGGATTAGGTAAGCCTAACATTTAACCACAATAACAATAATAAAAGAAATTTAACAATCTCGATAATAGAAATCTTGACTGAGTTTATATTTTCCCAAAACCCGGTAAATACAAGTCATAAGCTCTACGAAATCTTTCTACCAAATCTAAATACAATTGTGTAAAGATAAGTGAGTACAGTTGAAATAAACGGAAGGTGACCCCGAAGCCTGCGAACGCTGCAGCAGGTTTACCTTGATTCTCCTCGGCAATGAACTCACACAGCTACTAACAATAGATATCTGGATCTGCACACAAAAATGCGCAAAAGTGTAGTATGAGCACACCACAATGGTGCCCAGTAAGTATCAAGACTAACCTCGATAGAGTAGTGACGAGGACTAGTCAAGACACCACTGGTCTATCGAGTAAAAAGGAATAAATATAAGAATGACTGAAACATAATATAAATCTAAAGATTTTTCGATATAATTAACGGTACGATAGAATAATACGGAAGAAAATTCAGCAGTTTCGATCAACGGACAACATAATAGAAATACGCAAAGAGAATGGACGAATGCAAGCCAAATGTCGGGAATCACAACCCAATAAAACACTAGCAACTCAGCACTGCATCAATTTATTCACATCAGGCCTTAGCCAATAAACTCAATAAAGCTGGTCAAACCTTCGAGTGAAAACATTTAAGTCGTGAGTTTATTTCGAAAGCTTTAAAGATAAAAATCATTTCAAAATAGAGAAATTTCTTCTTTGAAACATATTTTCTCTGAACGTATATTTATATTTTTATAAAGAGGAATCTTTAAAGCATAGTCCCTTCAAAATACGTGGGGTTCAAATATACTTTCCCAAATACTGCTCTTTCAAATATCATTTTTCTGTAAGACAAATACTTTTCAAATATACTTTCGAAATAGAAGTCCTTCAGACATAACTTTTCCTGGAGATAATTGCTTTTCAGCTATACATTTCAATATATATATATATAGATGTATATCTTTCGATCCAAATCTCCTCAATGATAAAACCACCGGAACTCAATCCGTAACTCAGAATTTGTCATCTAATGCAGTACAGGGGGAAGTTCCCGGAATCTCGTCTGTAGTCCCAAGTTAAAAATGCAATGCAGTACAGGGGGAAAGCTCTCGGAATCTCGTCTGTAGTCCCAATTTAAATATGCAATGCAGTCACTGAAGAGAACAACCAGAATGCGACAAAAACAACATACATTGCCACAACATGAGCAAAAGCAACAAAGACAGAATGCAAGGTGCGATGAGCAAATCAATACAAAGACGTGAATCACAAGAATGGAAAAAACTCACTCATAAGATGTAGCCGCTGAAAGGAATGCCAAGCACAAAGAGAACAGCATAACGAGGGGAAAACAAGGCAAACATAGCAACGATTCTATATATTCAAGTTCACAACCAAAGAAACAAAATCATCCCGGCAAGGGAATCAGCTATAACCAATCTCACTTAGACAATTAACTTCACCGAATAAACTCAGCTTGAACGAATGCTCAATAGATAGGCAACCCAAAGATATATCATCAACTTGGACGGTCATCAACTAAACCCAAGTGGAACTTAAGGGAGAATCATTTAAATCACCATGTACGACTCACGGGCATGCTTGACACCAATGTATAGATATTCCAATTACTGCTAAACAATTATATGGCGAGATCATACTAGTTTTAGTCAAATAAGCAGTGTATGAAGGAAAATATAGCATAACGGTAGGAAAGGCAAAGTCTGCATTTAAGTCCATTAAGGCAAATAAGAAGCAACGAAAACGCTAAACAATTAACTCCTAATTTGAGCAGGAAGAGATGAAGCTAGAATTCAAGGATTCCAGATATAACAATTCTCAATTCATACGCGGGGGACATAAAGACCTAAAATCCTAGAAGGGCAATCTATTTGCAAATAAGTCTGAGTACGCACTCGTCACCTCGCGTACGCGGGCTACAATCAACATAGAAGACTCAATCCTAAGGGGTAGTTCCCCCACACAAAGTTAGGCAAGATACTTACCTCAAAGACGACAACCCGGTACTCAAAAATAGACTTCTCGGGCGGAAAGGCCTCTGGACAGCTCAAAATCAACTAAAACAACTTCAAAATACATATAAAACGTATAAGGAATGATTCCGAATAATAAAGTTTCAATCTTTACTAATTTATTAAAATCGACCCAAAAGTCGACCCCCGGGCCCGCACCTCGGAACCCGATAAATTTTACAAATTCCGTTTACCCATTCCGATACGAGTTCACCCATACTAAATTTATCAAATTTCGATATCATTTGGTCATTCAAATCATGAATTTTCATTTTAGGAGTTTTCTTTCAAAACCCACAATTCCCTCAACCCAAAACACCAATTAAATGATAAAAATAAGAACTAATTCATGAAATATAATTAATTATAGTGGAAGAACACTTACCCATTCGATTTGTATGAAAAACCCTCAAAGAATCACCCAAAACCGAGTTCTAGAAGTCAAAATATGTCCAAAATGGTGAAACCCTGATTTTTGGTAACTTATATTATGCCCAGGCGTGTAATGAATCGCGATCGCGGAATATGATTTGCGATCGCGAAGAGGAAAGGGAAAAACTGCCCGGGTACCTTTTTGTTCAATGCGATCGCGGGCCAATTATTGCGATCGCATAGAAGAAGAAATGGCCACTGCCAAAATAGCATTGTGCGATCGCGATTGTGAAGATGCGATCACAAAGAAGAGGAAAATATACTTCCGCGATCGCGAACGAGTGTATGCGATAGCGTAGAGTGAAGTCTACAAGTTGTGCGATCGCGAAGTAGACTATGCGATCGCGATTAAGCAAAACCAGGCTGCCCAAATAGACAATATGCGATGGTGACTACTCCTATGCGACCGCATAGAAGGAAACCAGAAGGCAAATTTCAGTTGTTCAAAAATAAAGAAAATGGACTCGACACTCATCCGAAACACACCTGAGGCCTACGGGACCCCGTCCAACCACACACACAATTCATATAACCTAACACAGACTCGTTCGAGGTTTTAAAACACAAAAAACAACACTAAAACAACAAATCAAACCAAAAATCAAACTTATGAATTTTCAAAACTTCAAATATCAACACTCACGTCGAAACCTATCAAATCAACCCGGAATGACATGGAATTTTGCAGACAAGTCCCAAATGATACAACGGACCTACAGCCACTCTCGTAATTCCATTTCGAGCCCGATATCAAAATCTCACATGTGGGCCGAAATCGCCGAAATTCTAACTTTCGCCAAAATACCTCAAATCACTCTACGGACTTCCAAAACCAATTTCGGACACGCGCCTAAGTCCAAAATCTTCATACGAAGTTGTTGACATTAACCAAAACTCATTCTGAGGCCGTTTACACAAAAGTCAAACCTCCGGTCACTTTCATCACTTAAGCTTCCAAAACTGAAATTTTTCTTCCAATTCGACTCCGGATTATCCGGTAACTGAATCTAACCTCGCACACAGGTCGATATACACAATGTGAAGCTGTCCAAGACTTTACGCCACCGAACGGAGCTTAAATTCTCAAAACGACCGGTCGAATCGTTACATATATATTACTATTTTAATGCATACAAATGCTATAGCACTAGAAATGTTGATGTTTGCAGGTTTAGAAGATATTTAACATATTTGGATTTACTTATTACATCAATGTAATTACACTTTATTTTTCATTCCAGTTGTGTGTTGAATCTATTTGAACATTAATTTCTCTTAGACATAGTTTATTCTCATACCATTTTCTCACTAACAGATGTTGTTTACGCGTGCAAAGCACGCACTTTAAAATTATATATATATATATATATATATATATATATATATATATATATATATATATACGCGTCTGATAATTATATTTTATCTAGTCGGTTGGCTAGTCAGGTCAAATCATCAAATTATTTTTAGAAAATGTACATCATAGCCCACAAACGACCAGCAATCAAAGTAAGAAGGCCAACTTGCAGTAAGAAGGCCCAAAAATGTCCAAGTAGATACCCATCAATTTCAAGGCCCAATTCTTCAGCAATCTTTACAAGAGTGTCATTTGATGTAGCCCCAATGAAACCATCTTGAAATTGAGCTCTTGATTAATCCTTCAACTTGGTCTGATACAAGACGCTTCTATTCCCTTGGTGATCTGCGGGGATTTTACAATAACAACAAATTCAGTATAATCACATAAGTAAAATTTGAGGAAAATAATGTTTATGCAAACTTTATCCTACCTTGTGAAGGTAAAGATGCTCTTCCCGATAATAGGAAGATTTTACAATGAAACAAAATTATAACATTTCCAAAGTAGTTTGAGCACATAAAATACTCACAAAACATACTAATCATATTTCTTTTAAACAGTTACTATCATATTATAAACTCTTTCATCCCAATTTAACCATCTTTATTTCAGTATTACAGAGATAGCAAGAAGAAAATTTTAAAAAGGTTATTACAAAAATGTATTACTATATATATGTTAGTAGGAACATACTATTGCTTGTTAAGTAGAATAGTTCAATGTAACGTTTTTTTTTTGTATAACAACAATAGTCAATTATATGGAATGTAACGTTTTTTTGTATAATAACAATAATCTGTCGGTGATTTCCGACCAAAGTAGTAGGATCATTCAAAAGGTCAGACGATCAAATTATTTTCAAATTTCCAATCGAAGTGGTCGAAATTTACCGATTGAATTAGTCGTAATAATTTAAATAAAAATAAATACTTATTTAAAATTAAGTAATAAAAATGAATAATTACCGATATCAGACGGAAATTCATAATTAAAAAATAAAATTTCTTTAATTTCGCACGAAATCCTTCAAAAATTGCTAAAAAATAATTAACCTTTTTTTATCATTTCCAACTGAATCTGTACGAAATCTGGGTATTTTTTAAAATAAAAAAAACTAGGCAATTATCTGACTGTTTCCGTCAAACATCAGTCATATTTTTTTGTAAAACTAAGCAAAATTCTCCTCAAATTTTAGCTACACCACCTGTCAAACAATTACAACCCAATAATGTCAACAACCAATCAACAAATATAACATTTAAACCAACAAATTCAACCATTAACACAATCTAAACCAACAAACTCATTAAACTTAATAATTTGGGCATAAAAAAATCCAAATAATAGCCCTCATTCAAGCTTAAAACCAAAACATAAACTTGTCTCACACAATCAAGTTTACCAATCAACCAAAATCATACACCTAAACTACTACAAATCAGATTTAGTTTGTTCATCCTCATCATTACATAGATCATGCCCATATTTTCTCATGAATTTCTGCATCTTAACAAATGTTCCGAATTGTGAGTCCAATTGTTGCTTCAAATCACGAATTTCGTTTCTCATATTTTCCATTTGTTCTTGATTTTGCAAAGAAGAAAAAGAGTGGGTTTGGATGACCTGTAGGTCGGCGTAATCCAAGTCCGCAGACTCTGCCTTTGTTTTTAACACCCGTTGTCTCTGTCCACAATGAAGCCATATCATCAGGTGTTGGTTGAGTTGAAGGAGGCTGAGTTAGTTAAAACTTAACTATAATGTAAACAAACTAATATTAATAAATCGTAAATAATTATGAAGTTAGTAGTTTACATGTGTGTCTGACGCACGCGTCTCCATCCAGTGTTCTCTTGTACCGTGCTTCTTCTTTGTAACGACCCAACCGGTCGTTTTGAGAATTTAAGCTCCGTTCGATGGCGTAAGGTCTTTAACAACTTCACGTTGTGTATATCGACATGTGTGCATGGTTAGATTCAGTTACCGGATAATCCGTAGTCGAATTGGGAGAGAATTTTCAAAATTTGGAGCTTAAGTGATAAAAGTTGACCAAAGGTTTGACTTTTGTGTAAACGGCCTCGGAATGAGTTTTGGCTAATTCAACAGCTTCGTATGATGATTTTGGACTTAGGCGCGCGTTCGGAATTGGATTTGGAAATCCGTAGAGGGATTTGAGGTAATTTGGCGAAGGTTAGAATTTCGGTGATTTCGGCCGATAGGTGAAATTTTGATATCAGGCTCGGATGGAATTTCGGTAATGGCTGTGGGGCCGATGTGTTACTTGTGACTTGTCTGCAAAATTTCACGTCATTCCGGGTTGAATTGGTAGGTTTCGACACGAGTTTTGATATTTGAAGTTTTGAAAATTTATAAGTTTGATTTATGATTTAATTCGTCATTTTGGTGTTGTTTTATGTGATTTGAAACTTCGAGCGAGTCCGTGTTAGGTTATATGACTTGTTCGTGTGATTAGACGGGGTCCCATGGGACCTCGGCTGTGTTCCGGATGGACCACGGGTCATTTTTCCACTCTTAGAACTGCTGTTTTTCTGCTTCTGATGTTCTCCTTCACGATCGCGAACAGCCCTTCGCGTTCGCGATGTGTTGTTGCCGAGTACCTCGAAATTATTCTCCCGTTCGCACCTGTCACTCCGCATTCGCGTAGAACCTGTTCCTTGTTCTTCGCGTTCGCAGCCTCCTCACTGCGTTCGCGAAGGGATTTGCTAGACAACCTCGTTTTCTTCATCGCGTTCGCTTCCCCCGTTCCGCGTTCGCATAGAACCCACCTTCTTCCTCTCCGCGTTCGCGATCCAGACTTCGCGTTCGCGAAGTGCAAATCTGGGCAACTTCATCTTCCTTCTTCGCGAACGCACCCCTTCCTCCGCGTTCGCGATGCACAAATGACTGGGCAGAATATAAGTTTTCAAAAATGAGGGTTAAGCCATTTTTAACATAGTTTGACTTCTAGGCTCGGTTTTTGGCGATTCCTTGAAGTTTTTTCACATAAATCGAATGGGTAAGTGTTCTTCTGCTAGAACTAATTATATTTCATGAATTAGTTCTTGTTTTTATCATTTGATTTGTGTTTTGGGTTGAGGAAAATGTGAGTTTTGAAAGGAAATTTCTAGATTGAAGAATCATGATTTGAGGAACCAAATGATATCGGAATTTGATAAATTTTGTATGGTTGAACTCATATCGGAATGGGTAATCGGATTTTGTAAAATTTGTCAGGTTCCGAGGTGCGGGCTCGGGGTCGACTTTTAGGTCGATTTTTATAATTTTGTAAAGACTGAAAGTTTATTATTCGGAGTAGTCCCTTATACGTTTTATGTGTATTTTGAAGTTGTTTTGGTTGATTTTGAGCCGTCCGGAGGTCTTTTCACCTGAGAAGTTCGTTTTTGAGTACCGGGTTGTCGCCTTCGAGGTAAGTATCTTTCCAAACCTTGTGTAGGGGAACTACCCCTTAGGATTGAGTCTTCGAGGTAAGATTATGTCTGAAGGACTTTTATTTCGAAGGTATATTTTAAAAGCATTCGTCTTGCATAAAATGATATTTGGGAGTCATTTATTGGGAAGGCATATTTGGAAATTTCGTATTTTTGAAAGAAACTATGTTCTAAGTATTTCTCCTTATTAAATATACATATATGTACATTTAGAGAAAGTATGTTTTCAAAAGAGATCTTTCTATACTGAAATGATTATATCTTCAAAGTTTTCAATATGAACTGATGTTTAAAAGTTTCCACCAGCGTATTGATTTTAGTGGTTAAGGCCCGATGTGAACAAACAGACGCAGAGTCGAGTTATTAGTGTTTTCTATTGTGTTGTATTTTTCTTCCGGTTTGGCTTGCTTTGCTGTCCATCTTTCTGTGTAATTTTATGTTGTTTCGTTGGTTAATTTCTGTAATTTCCTTCCGCATTATATTGTCATTGTTGTAAATTATACCGTGAAGTCTTAGATAGACGTAGTGTTCAGTTATTTCTATATTCATGTCAGTTTATTTTGTTAGGCCAGTGGTGTCTTGACTAGTCCTCGTCACTACTTCATCAAGGTTAGTTTTGATACTTACTGGGCACCGCTGTGTGCTCATACTACACTTCTGCACATTTTTGTGTGCAGATCCAGGTATTTATTGTTAGTAGTTGCGCGGATGATTGCCGAGGAGACTCAAGGTAAACCTGTTGCTGCGTTCGCAGGCTTCGGAGTCACCTTCTTGTTTTATTCAACTGTACTCACTTATCTCTAAACAGTTGTATTTAGGAGCTGTAGAATATCTCGTAGAGCTTATGACTTGTATTACCGGTTTTGGGAACATTGTAATTATGTCAAGATTTTTATATCGAGACTGTTAGACTTCTTTTATTATTGTTGTTATTATCTAAATGTTAGGCTTACCTAGTCCCTAAAACTAGGTGCCATCACGATACCCAACTGAGGGATATTTGGGTTGTGACATTCTTTTTCTTATTATGCGTCTCCCCGAAGACCTCCGCGTGACTCATATCTCGCCTTCTTTCTTTTTCCTTCGTAACAAAAGTATGGGTGACTCATGTCTCGCCCTGTTTCCTTTTCCTCAGAGGCACAATTTGCCTTTGCTCGTTCACACTTCTTCTTCCATTCATCTAACCTTCTTCCTTATCCTTGTAGGGGACGATTATCAATCGATTATAACTATCATATTGTATATCCCCCAAGATTCTGCTTGCGTCTACTAGAAGGTGTAGAAGTAACACTATATGTAACTAGGCGAGAGCCTCCAATATCCAACCTAGATATGCTAGGAGTGGATGATGATGATGGTGGAGTGGAAGATGATGGAGCAACAAGAGACGAACCATCATGATGAATACCATAAAAGCTCGGGGTCGCAAGAGCTGGTAAACCACCATGCTAACTACCATGAAAGCTCGGGGGTGCATCAACTGGTGAGCCACCATGTTGACTACCATGAAAGCCCGGTGAATAAGATGGTATAGAAGGTGTGGGTATAAAGTTAAAAGCAGTGCTACTTTGACTTCTTTGGTAGGCATAGAATAATACTGAACTGAATTATTAGATGAAAGCGGGATAGTGAACATGGTAGATGGTAATGAAGTCAACTGAGGAGGAAGAGGATGGCAAAGGACAGGAGGACGCATATTTGACATACTTGAGGTAGTTGGAACATGTTGTTTTTTCTTATTAGATCTCATATTTTCCTTCCTCTTGGATGCCATATTGTAATATAATCCTAATAAAGTATAAAACAAAAAATAAAACAGGTGATAGTAAATATAAAATAATTATTCTACAAATTAAACGACTAAAGAAATAAATAAACAACCTAACTAATCATAAAATATAAAATAATTTTGCAACAAAATAGATAATTAAAGGAATAACATAAAATCCTCAACATGTCATAAAAACATACAACAATTCTTGAAATGTACTAAATGATCGAAGGAAGAACTACATCAAAATGAATAACAAGTCAATCCTCATCGCTATCTTCATAGTAATCATCTAAGTCTTCATCATCGCATGTTCCACTTTCATCTAGTAATTCTTCCTCATCACTTGTTTCATGTTCAATACCTCTATCTTCGTCCTCATTTGGTCCAAGGACAGAAGGATCAAATTCTTCATATATCCCTTGATTATGCTACAATTCATTTGCTAATTCATCATCCACAATTGATTCAACACTTGAAATGTCATTCTTGTACGCCATCTAATGCATCTTCAACTTTCACTCTACCCACGGGCCTTGTTTTCAAAATTATTGTCATGCAGACTTAGCTCAAAGGATAAGGAGCATACTACACTTGTTTCACATTTTGTGCAATGATAAAGGGATCATAAAGTCTATACTGCCCCGCGTGTTTAATTTCAACTATTTTGTACTGAGCGTGCACCTTTGTACCTCTATTAGGTGTTGGATTATACCACTAACCTCGAAAGAGTACCAAGTTTTTCTTCGGCCAACCTACAATATACTCTAGTTCCAAAATCTCTTGAAACACACCATAATAATCAACTTCTCTGTCACCTTTCACACACCACACTATTGTTGGTTTTCTTTACCTTAGACCATTCTTCTGTATGAAATTTGTACCCAGGGACCCAGTATTTAGACATCATTCTGACTCTAGGGTCAGGTCCCCAAGCTATATCACGTAAAAATATATCATTAATGCCATTAGCTGGATACTGAACCTATATATAATAAAATATTATTTAAAATCTTAAAAATACATATAATTAATTTACATATAACAAAAATCGTGTTAAATAATAAGTAATATATACAAATTCTTTAAACCACTCTGAAAACTTAGGATTAACAACATCTTGCCCATGTGTACCCACAACGTAGCTGCCATTAGAACGTTAATTAGTTAAATCAGTGATAGATCTAATATAAAAGTACGTAATATATATAAATATATAATTACCTATAATAAGGTTGGACATCAGCGCAATTCAACAATACATGTGTTGTAGCTGACTTTAGCTCCATCTCAGACAACCTTCGTTTGGACTATTTTTGGACCTCCTTTACCTGAATGATTAAAAATAGAAAAGGGTGATGCCAAAGGATCGATTTCGCCTCCATTTTCATGTTGATATTGTCTATTCCTCAAACATGGCACATCATGTTCAAAATAATATGAACAGAAATAAGATGTTTCTTTAGACACATATGCCTTGCATATCGAACCCTCAGTTCTTGATCTATTTTTTACGGTCTATTTACATTTGTCCAGCATAGTGTGATTTTTAGACGAAACAATATTTAAAGTAAATGCATAAAGTAATTAATCAAATGACATTGCCTCTCGAAGGGATACATCCATCTACATTGAATTGGCCCTCCAAGCTTTGCCTCTTGTGCAAGGTGAATTGGAAGACATTCCATTAAATCAAAAAACCCAAGAGGAAAAACTTTTGCCAGATTGTTTAAAGTTAAAAAGCTACTCTCCATATAAATTAGGTTCTCCACCCTCAATGTGCTAGAAAGCAAATCCTTGAAAAAATAACTTACCTCTGTAATCGATTTCCAAATTTGATCAAGCAATGCATTAAATGCAATAGGTATCAACGCTTCCATGAAAATATGACAATCGTGGCTTTTCATTGACGCCAACTTATGTTAACACACCTGGATAAATTTGATGTATACCTATCAGGCATCCTCAAATTGTTAACCCAACTACAAATCTCTCTTCTCTCATCCAAGGTGAACGTGTAACTAGTTGTGGGTTTCTGAATCTTGTTGTTAAAGTATGACTGATACAACTCACTTCACCTACAATATTCCTTTAAGTCCATCCTGGCCTTCAACTTATCTTTGGTCTTGTTAGTAACATCCATAACAATGTAAACGAGTTGTCAAAAAAATTCTACTCGATATGCATGAGGCCAAATTATGCTGAAAAAGATTATGCTTCCAATAAGGTAACTCCCAAAATATGCTCTATTTAGTCCAATTATGCGTAACACCATAACCTGGTATTTTAGTCGGTGTAGACTCTGTTACTTTAGGCAGATGTAACGACCTGACCAGTCGTTTTAAGCATCTGCACTTCACTCGGTAGTTTATGGAATTGAGTAGCTCCGTGTGATATATTATGACTTATGCGAATCATCGGTTTTGGGTTTCAGGTTATTCGGAATTGGTTTGGAAAAAATGAGTTCATTGTTGAAGTTGAAAGAGTTGACCGAGTTTGACTTTTTTGAGAATTTGACCCCGAAACAGAGTTTCAATGGTTTCGTTAGGTCCGGATAGTGATTTTGGACTCGGGCGTATGCCCAGATTTGCATTTGGATGTTTCTAGAAGGTTTCGGCAGTAATTGACGAAAAATTGGAGATTTGAAGGCTTGGGAAGTTCATAAGCTTGACCAAAAGTTGACTTTGAAGATATCAGATTTGGATTGTGGTTCCGGGAGTTGGAATAGCTTCATCATGTCATTTGGGACTTGTGTGTGAATTTTTAAGTTTATTTTGGGATGATTTGATACGTTTCAGCGCATGTTTTGGAAATTTGAAAGTTCAAAGTTCATTGGGTTCGAAATGAAGTGTGATTCGTCGCTTCAATATTGTTATGTGTGTTTTGAGGCCTCGAGTAGGTCCATTTTATTTTATGTGACTTGTAGATATGATTGGACGGGGTCTCATGGGGCTCGGGTGTGTTTCAGATTGATTTTGGATCATTTTCTTAAGTATTTCAATTGTTGGTGTTGGTTTCTGCACCTGCGAGTGGTATTGCGCAAGTGCGATGGCCGCAGGTGCGAGCCATGTGTCGCGTATGCGTAAGAATTCATGGCTGGAGCTCATTGCAGATGCGGGGGAAAAATCTCACAAGCGGGTGCGCAGGAGAAGAAATTGTTTCGCAGGTGCGAGAGGATCAGCTGGTGAGTGTGGTCGCAGAAGCGTAGATCTGACCGCAAATGCGAAAGTTCTGGGAAAAATGATAAATACAAGGGTTCACGATTTTGGCTTCATTTTGACATTTCCAAGATCGGATTGAGGCGATTTTTGGAGCAAAATTTATCATAAGGATTAGGGTAAGTTTACTCTACTCGGTTTTGATTATATTCCAGTAATCTATCTTCGATTTCAGCTTTTGATTGATAATTTTGTAAGGAGGAAATTGGGAGTTTTGACCTAAAGTTTCATAATATGAATTTGTGAGTTTTGAACACCCATTTGGAGTCGGATTTGAGTGAAATTAGTATTGTTGGACTCGTAATATAAAGAATTGTCGGATTTTGTGAGTTTTGTTGGGTTCCGAGGTGTGGGCCGGAGTTGGGATTTTAGGCCGATTTCGGTCTTCGATTCAAGATTTGATCTTTTATGATCGGGATTGGTTCCTTTAGCATTGTTTGATGTATTTGAATTGTTTTTGGTAAGTTTTGAGCCGTTCGGAGGTCGGAACGCGCGGGATGGCATATTGGGAGCATTGTTGGGCTTGCTTCCCATTGGTATTGGCTCCTTCGAGGTAATTAACTCTTCTAAACTTAGTGCTGAGGGTATAAAACCCCGCATTTAGTGCTATGTGATTGGTATTGAGGTAACACACATGCTAGGTGACGGGCGTGTGTGCGTGCACCCTGTGAATTGGGACTCGGTTGTTGCCATGGCATTGTATAGTGGCCCTATTTTTGTTGATATTTTGTTTCCACCATGTGATTAAGTATCTGAGATGTCAATCATGCTAAATATCATGTTTAGGCTTTTATGTTGATATTGTTAGGACCCCTAGTGGTCGTTTCTTGTTGTCATCTCACTGATTTCATTGATATTTTGTACTCATTCATATTCATGCATTCATATCATATCTCAGTCTTAGTGTTGTTTATTGATACATCATATCATTGTTGTCATGCTAGTTTCATGACATTGTGAGCCCGAGAGTGAGATTGGAGAGATTGATGGCTGAGTGAGGCTGAGAGCCTGATTGTGAGAGACAGTTATGGGATCGGGTTGCACGTCGCAGCATGTTATATTAATTTATGCCTAGATCTGGCTTATGATAGTGATTAAACTGTAGGAGCCCCTCGGAGTCTGTACACACCCCTAGTGAGCATGGTTGATTATATTGAGGGATGGATCTACCCTGGATATGGATCTTGTCCGAAGCATTATATACTTGGAGATGGATCTTCTCCATGGGGCTGGATTGGCCTTCCTCTGTACTGAGTGATTGGTGATCAGTGATGTATATACTCCGGGATGGATCTTCCCTGGGTCGTATGGGCCATATACAGTATCGAGTGGTTGAGTGTTGATGAGAGGACAGAGTGAGATAGTGATATTGAGTACTCTAAGAGTGTGAGTATATGATTCATCTCTAGGATACATGGCATTGGCATGCATACATGACATGCATGCATAGAGATGCATTTTCCTCATGTTGTACGGTATCACGTCATTCATGATTTTTACACACATTGATATGTGGGCATAGAGAGGGATTTTATACCTTTTATCTGGAATGAAATGAAACTTCTTACGTATTGTTGAAAGAATTTTGAGAAAAATCACAGTTTTCAAACTTACCCGTATATTTTGGCATTTCCGGCAAAGAATGGAGTTTTACTAAGACATTTAAAAAGCATTGCCTATTTTTCTGAAACTATGAACGAGTTGAGCCTTTTTATTCCGTGATACCTCTTTACTACTCGTGTTATGCTGTTATGAACTATTGTAGAATACCGGTATTGGTCCCGACCTTGTGATAGCTCGTCACTACTTTCAACCTAAGGTTAGGTTTGTTACTCACTTAGTACATGGGATCAGTTGTACTGATACTACACTTCTGCATATTGCTGTACATGTTGGCTGTAGTTGTTGCTGCGTTAGAGGGTTGCACGATTTGAAGATGTACTTGCGTCCATGTTGCAGCTGCCTCTGTTATTCGGGGTAGCCTCAGATTAAATTGTGTCGTTTATTTACTTTTCAAACAGATTATTTATTTATTTCATTTCCGTTTTGTAAACTCTATTCTTAGAAGCTCATGATTTGTACTACCAGTCCTTGGAAAATGTAATAGATCCAGATAATTTATTCTATTTAATTGATTTATTAACAATTATTAAAACTGGATAGTTATTAGTTGACTTACCTAGCGGGTCGGGTTAGGTGTCATCACGACTTGCAAATTTTGGGTCGTGACAGTAGATCCCTTACTTTGTTCCAAATTTCTTCTGAACACAAGTAGTCCGGTGGCTCCTCAAAATCAAATCGGTTCTTTATAAATGCACTTGTATTTAACCTAAATTCATTATTCAATGGAAAGAATCTACGGTGGCAGTCGAACCATGTATTTTACCTCAATTTTTCAAAGTTAATGTTTTCGTGTCTTCTATACAACAAGGGCAAGTTAACTTTCCAGCAGCCGACTACCCGGACAATATTCCATAAGCAGAAAAATTATTTATAGTGCACATCAAAGCAGCATGCAATCTGAAGTTTTGTTTAGTTGATATATCGTATGTTTCCACACTTTGATGCGACAATAATTGTAACTCATTAATCAAAGGTTGCAAGTATATATCAATTAAACTTTTCAGATTGCATGGACCTGGAACAATACAAATAAGAAACAGATATGGACTTGCCATACACAAGTCGGGCCGAATATTATACGGGATAACAAACACTGGTCAACATGAATATGGTATAGCAGAGACAACAAATGGAGTGAATCCATCTGCACATAATCTCAACCCAATGTTTCTTGGTTCACTAGCAAACTCGGGGAACACCCTATCAAAATGCTTCAACGCTTTTCTATCTGACGGATGGCATAGAATACCGGGTGGCCTTCTATGTTCATAGTGTCATCTCATATTAGGAGCAGAGCTCATTGATGCATACAACCTCTTTAATTTAGGTATAAGAGGTAAGTAATGAATAGCTTTAATTGGAATCTTCTTTTTTGTATTGGCATTCGTGACTTCCTTAAAACGAGACTGATTACAAAATTTACAGTTTTCTAGAGATGCGTCATCCTTATAGAATAACATGCAACTTTTCTCACAACAATCAATTCTCTCTAATGAAAAGCCCAACTTAGAAATTAATTTCTTAGCAGTGTAGAAATTTTTTGATAAGTCAATGTTACTCGGATTAAGTTCATTCATAAGCCCAATAATAAAATCTATGCCCGCTTGGCAAACAAAACTATCCGATTTAACACCTAGATCCTTCTTCCAATAAGAAAATCACCATGTGTTTGAGCCTTAGCAATAAATTCAGTAACCCCTTCAATAAATTCATCCCCAACCCCGCACGATTAGAATGATTCCTCTTATACATCCATCTACGATGTACAAATGAGATATTTAAAACAATTTGATTTATTTACGCTTATTACAAAGTTATAGTCTATAAAAGGTTCCTTTTACACATATACGTATCATTGTGTCAAAACACTTTAATTGATATATTTTATTTTTTAGATTAATAATTTTTAATAAATCTCACATGAATCCCTATTCTACATTATATAAGTCTTTAATTATAATACTTAAATTTGAATAGCTTCTTAAATATTTATATAATCTAAATTAACTAATGATTTCTCAAATTTGCAAATTAATCTTAATGCTGAAATTGAAAAATTACAAATTTAATATCATTCTAATAGTAAACTAAGAAGCAACAATGAACCTAGTACTGTAGCTTTACACCAAAGCTTTAATTTATAACTAGTTAATACAATTAAAATCAATAAACTATAAAGTTAATATATCATTCCATAGATAAATTCAAGGCAATGGTGTTATGTTTTTCATATAGCGAACTCTAAAAACTTATAGCATATAAAGAGAAATATACAATTAAATTTGCATAATGCCAATTCAACCATAACCTAAATCAAATAGGCCTACAAAAGTTAAAATCGCTAAAATTTTAACCATACCTAATTTAGCTAGCTGGGATGTTCATATATAGAAAAACAAATAAGCCTACAACAACTAAAATTACTACAAATTTAACAATGAAAACTAGATATATGTCAACGAAGTACTTACCTCGTCGAAAAAAATGCCGGAGAAGAAATTCAATACCGAGGGAAAGCTCCCGATCGTTAAATTTAATAATTAATTTTAGCGAAGAAATTCAATGCCAACGGTGTTCCCGAGCTTTTGCCCTAAAAATTGCGATCGATGTCGGAAATATGATCGAAAATATATTTAAAAATATGATTGATATTTTTTTTAAAATTCCGTTTGATTCCGTCAAAATTTTCCGATAATTTTGTTTCAGTCAGAAATTTACNAGACATTAATAAACACTGGGAGTCGGATAAAAATTTAGACCGCCTTATCCCTTGTTTGGAACTAATACAGGTATAAGTTATCCCACAATAAAAAGTGGTATCAGGATAATTTATACCTGCCGGAAGATGAAATAGCGATCCCAAGATAAGTTATCCCCGGATAAATACAACATACCAAACAGTCAAAAAATAATAGCAGGATAACTTATCCCGAATATAACTAATCCCAGCATAAATTATCTTCAAAACGACCCCGAAGAGAAAAGTAGCAACTTGAATCTGCGGCATTGAAAAGTAACGACCACGGAAAAGCAAATACAGAAGACTCTAACGCCTCAACTTGCAACAAATCTGCTGCATTAGGAAACAGAAACTAACTTGAATAGTCGTCCGCGAAAAATTACAGCCAAAGAATGTATATATTGTGTATAAATTGATGTATAATAAATCTATGATGACTAGGAAATGTAAATGTTTTTGGTCGAGCGGCCAAATGTGTAACTAAGCCCATTTAGAGATAGGGGTGAGTGCAACACGAGCTCGTAAGTAAAGTACGGAACGAGCCTTGTCTACGAAGCACAACGACCTCATCTTGCTTGCTTCTGGCGAAGCTTCTTGCTCTAAATAATTGGAATTCCCGTATGGAAGTAATATTGTCGACCATTACGAGCCATAGCGAAGCCAAGCCGTATAAAGACGAGAAACCTTATAGCAATAGCAAACGGCCTATCCCGTAAGATTAACAACCTGCTGGTCCTTTTTCTTTTTCCCTTCAAAACACCAATCATCATTAAAAAAATTCCACTGAGTGAAGGGAATACTCTATATCCTTCCTAACCTGTATGTTATCAATTGAAAGGAGGGCATTACAGTGTTTAAAATCATTCTACACCAGCAAGTGTAGGCATGATTTCTATCTTGCTCGGACTTTCTAAAAGTGCAGCCGCATCCGTGTCGGATCCTCCAAAAATGCACTAAATTTGAAGGATCCGACACATACCCAACAATATTTTTGAAGAGTCCGAGTAACATAAGGCATGAAACATAGAATCAACTTTTAAAGAGTCAAAGATAGTACGGAACTAAATATAGACCTTTGAATATATCCAAGTGAAACGGGTTGTTAATTTCATCTAGCCATAGGAATATATTCTTTTCGCAATACGACATTTTGTAAACCCCGCCCCCACAATCTTGACATAATAAACTAGCAATAGGATTATACAGTCAAACCTCTCTATAACAACCTTGTTTGTTCTGGATATATTTTCATGTTATAGCGAATTGATGTTATAGAGAAAATATATTATAATACAACATGAAATTTGGTTATGGAAAAAACTTGGCTTTTATAGTGAAGTAACGTTATATAAGGATGATGTTATAGAGAGATTTGACTGTATATATATATCCTTTGGTAATACGACATCTGGTAAATCCCAAACAAACTTACATATTCAAGAACAATCCAAGCTCAGCCAAGGAGATAGGTAGCCAGAAGTTTCCTAGAGCAGTAAAAAGTAGCAAAATTTAGAAAAAGAAAAAAAAAATAGAAACAACTGGAGAAAACAATCTTGGAATCCAACATTTGAAGTTAGTAAATAAAAACACTCTCCCCGCCACTCAGTCCATAATCGCGCTAAAAAGTAACTCCCCCTCCTCGCGCCTCCCGGCCCCCTCCCCCGAGCTGAGAGAAACTCTTTACTAGCTATATGCAAAATCCATCTCTACTAGTTCTTTTTAGTCCTATTATGTATATTTAGCTTGAAGAGGAGCCTTGACGCAATGCTAAAGTTGTCTCCAGGTCATAGGTCACGGGTTCGAGCCGTGGAATACTAACATTAGGGTAGGCTGCCTACATCATACCCCTTAGGGTGCGACCCTTCATCGGACCCTATGTGAAATCCGGGATGCTTCGTGCACGAGCTGCCTTTTATTTATGTTTGTATAGCTCTTTGCGCTACAAATGCGATCATCAATCAATTTTGGTCCAGCACCAGGTAGCTCAAAGAGACAATTTTTTCGTTAATTAATCAAATATCATTTTATTGATATATGTTACAGACATTGGTTGAAGACTTGTTGTGTCTCCTCGTATAGTTTCGGACACGTTGAAATAAATTTGGGATTTATTTGGCCATGAGTTTTGCCAAAATAAATTTTGGATTTATTTGGCAAACTCATGTTTGACCATAAATTTTGCCTAATAAATTTGGGATTTATTTGGCAAACTCATGTTTGGCCATAAATTTTGCCTACATTTTGGCAAAATCCCAAATCCCAAACTTCAAATCCCAAAATCACCCTAATTGCTGATTTTGGGCCAAAATTCCAAAACTTGGGAATTTTATACATGTTTTTTTAAAATAAAGTTGGGAAATATGTTTTGAAAACGTATGTCCAAACACATTTTCATCTTGAAACCAAACTTCACCCAGATCAGATTTTTCAAAACAAATTTGGGAATCTATGGCCAAACGCTAGCTAAAGATCAATTTTCTTAACATGGTATTAGCACCAGGCTCATCCCTTGATGTGTTTCCTAATGTTTGTGCCCTATATAACCACGCTCTAATTATCCATGTCTGAGCGTGCAAGGGGATTTTATAGCATCCCACATCGGTTGACGGAGTGGATGTTGTCTCCTCAAATGTTCTAATCGGGTGAATCTCACCTCATGAGCTAACTATGGGGGTTGAATTAGACCTAACAATATCCAAGATTTGTATAGATGCCACCAACTATCTATTCTAGGGGTGTAGTTTAATTGATTGATGGATTAACAGAACAATTTATACAAAAATTTGCAAGTCACGTCAATGTTATACTGGTCTTGACAACAAGTGATCAGATATTTATCATCTCGTCAGATTCACCTAAGTGAAATTAAGAAACTAAGGTCTCGTTTGTTACGAGGGATAAGGGATAATTAATCCTCATATTAAACTAGAAATGAGTTTATCCCGTGTTTGGTTGGGATAAAATCGTGGTATAACTGATCCCGAGGTTAGTTATCGCAGAATAAGTCTAAAAGACAAGCCAAGAAGGGAGGAAAGGGCCGCCGTTAAGCTTCTGGGTAAGGGGTTTGAAGGGGAGCGGGTGAGGTTTACCGTATCAAAAAATTCCTCCATAAAGCCAGCATAACCTCGCGCGTTTTCCTCTGGCTGCCTTTCATCTTATCATTAATATGAAATGCTTGGCATGCCTATAGTTCATCTTTAGATTCTGCAATGTTCAAGCAAGAGCTACTTGGTTACCAGTAACATTAGAGCCGGGAGAAAGCTACACACAACAACAGTAACTGTACCTCAGTCCAGAACAAGTTGGGGTGTCGGCTATATAAATCGTCTCTAACCAATAACAATAGGGGGGTGGAGGGTGGGTGGAGTTATATCATTATAATAGACTTCCCAACTAGGAATTTATAGATGTACCATTACACCATGCCAAATATAGTGTTCAAACACTATTTCCTCCACCAAGATGCTATAAATATTGCAGCAAGTCCTGACAAAATGCCTATATCTAACATATTATCCAATAGATTGGTAATGAATAAACACTATTTCTCTCCACCATCTATTTTTCCGGCTTTGAGATTGTTGTTACTATCTTTTTGGTCTATTTCTTGATATTACTTGTTTCTACCGTTTTTTAAATCTTTTTTGAGCCGATGGTCTACCTAAAACAGTCTCTCTACCTTCCCGGTAGGTTAAGGTCTGTGCACACACTACTCTCCCAAAACCCCACTTGTGGAAATTCTACTTGGTTGTTGTTGTGTTGTCACAAGTAGTGGTGACAAAATGGATAAAACAAAACAGTTATCTACCCATATTATCCACTAAAAAATTGGTTGAATATTAATGAACTTTTTAAAAATAGGTCAAATATGGATAAGAACCATATCATCCAATTAGAAAATGGCTAACTAATTGGTTTAATTTTTACATTGATCATACTCAAAAAGCCAAATGGGTCGGATCGGATAATTTATCCGTTTTTTGCATTACCCGTTTTCGACCTGTTCCATATCCGATCAACCCGACCGTTTGCCACCCCTAGTCACAAGCTACACTAACACCATTTACCCCTCTCAATAGTCACAGCTAATAGTCAATTACTACTAATACAAACAAATAAAATATACCAGTAAAGAGACACAAAGATAAAGATACTAATTTCTATATACAGATGTTGTCCCAATACCAAATTTCAGACAAAAGGAGACTCATAAATTACTCAATTCAGCAAGATCATAATCTGCTAAATACTTTTGGAAGTCTACATGCATTATTTCCACAAGTAAGTCGCTTATGAGGTAATTACAAACAGATTTATACGATAAAGATTAATCGGTAATCTGCTAGCATGATATAATAGGCTAAAATTAACTAAGAGTAGTGTAATCTTACATTGTCAGTGTATATAACTTAATCTATTAAAAAAAGTAACAGCTCAAGTTTACAATCCTAAAATTTGATATAATGTCAAACATATGCAGTCACCGAATATAAACTAGGACTAAACCAACCCCAAAAAAAGCTCTATAAATACTACATCTCAACAAGAAATAGAAAGAACACAAAGATGTAAGTGGTGCAAAGACCAACAACGGTTGTGGGGGAATGGTAATTAAGTACTCCTTCGTCCTCAACTAGAGGTATCGGGTTCGAGTTCCTGCGTATGTAATCGCCGTTGTTAGAGAACGCTTTACCCTCAAATGTGAACCTTCCCGGCGCAAATCCAGATTTAGTCGGGCCCAAATATGAGCAGGACACCGGGTGGGAAACCAAAAAAAAAAAAGTGGTGCAAAGCCACTCCCATTATCAAACAATTCACCAATTGCAGGAGTGAGAGAATAATGAAAAACATACATCACAACGACAACGACAACAACAACAACAATGCTTGACCCAAATAAGGGGTCGAATAGATGAACCCATATCACTTCATTTAAGTTAATTAATCTAAGCCTAATACTATATCAATCTTTTTTATTCAATGTACCCTATTATTCTCTTAAATTTGCATGGATTCCGAGAGATTTTATAGAGAAAAGCATGATTAAATCAAATACCTGCAATCAAAAGAAGAAATAGTAAAGCTGCTTGATGTCGCCACCGGCAGGCAATAGTGGCTGTCAATAAAGGGTTAGAATATTTAAGTGTAATTACAACGAAGGACTACACTTAACAAAGAAAAAATGAATTCTTTAAAATAGTAAATCAAATTCAAACTTGTGAAAATTAAAGCTCATTAATTATATATGTAATGTTTCTAATAACTTTCATCGAAAATGCTGGAAGCAAAAATCATATCAAATATAGGAGTCAAAATTCAAATTAAAGTTCCAAAAAATAAACAAAAGCCATATCATTTCCTAAACCTAAAAACAGATAATTAGAGTTTCAAAAAACCTACATAAAATATTACAAGAACCCACATAAATTTAACCAAATTACTCCATACTTAAAGAAAGAATTAAAGATCGAATCATCAACTTCCAAACTCAAATTATACATACAAGAAACGAGAATATCTTTACAAATATAAATTTTACCCCAGAATTTTATGCTCATTTAAGTCCCAGATTACACTCGAAAAATAAAAAATAAAGGAGTTAAATCAAGAAATAGATCAACGAATTTATACATGAGAAAAGGAAGAAAGAAGAGAAATTTCTGTTAGAATTTTAACGATTTTTTGCAAAAATAGATTTACCGGAATTGTACTCTAGAAGGATAAATAATTAGTTATCGGTTAAGACAGAACAGTAACATGCGTACCTTCCAAATCTAAATCCGTCCTCTTCATCAGAGATAGTAATAGCTACATGAAAAGACACGCTAAGTACAATATTAAAAATGGGAAAAAATTATTAAAGAAACAGAGATTTACTTACATAATAAAACCCCAAAACCTAAAAAGTCTCAAGACTCTTTACCTGATCTGATAAATGTTCTGATTTTTTCAACTTCAGCTTCTTTCTGAATTGATAAATACAAACTGGTACATAAAGAAAGAATGAAAGAGAGAACTAGAGAAAAACACGTCAACAATCTTGACTGTCAATTTTTATTGTGGTGCAGTATTTTTAGTGGTTAACAATTTAACAACATAGCATATATGGCAGTGCTAGTGTTGAATGTCGTGTCCATCTATAGCTACTGTTTTTTTTTTTTTTTGTTCTGTCAGATACGAGAAGATCAGAACCAAATATTCTAACAATAAATTCAATATAATCCTACAAATAACGTCGGAAGAGAATAGCGTGTATACAGACTTTATAATACCAACGATAATAATTCAGTATAATCCCACAAGTAGGGCCTAAGGAAGGTAGTATGTATGCATATCTTTATTTCCAATAGACTCAGTATCTCTCCACCTTACTTTTAGAGTGACTCGAACTCACAACCTCTTAATTGAAAGTGAAAGATGCTTACCATCACAACAACAACAACAACAACCCATCTTGTCTCTACATAATCCTACAAATAAGATCGAAAAAAAATAGTGTGTATACAGACTTTATCTCTACCTAAAGAATAGGAAAGTTAGTTTCCGACAGACCTTATATGCTGCTAGCTTCAACAAGTGTAAGTTGTTTGAATGGTGGAAGCAAAGCAAAACCAAAAAAAATGGGGGAAAGTATATAGAGAGAGGTGACAGCAAGAGAAGTGAGCACACGCAAATGACAGTGTGTATACATCTTTATACAATTGCCTGCGTGTGCTCACTCTCTTCTGTCAGCCTTGATTCTCCTTGTCCCCCCCTTTCTCTTATTTGCTTCAGTACTCCCAACCACAAACATTACCATGCTAAAGTCAGATCTAAAACCAAAACATAGAAAAAAAACTAGCTAGCTTAAACTCACAACGTCTAAATTCTGATTCTGTTGCTTGCTATGTTAGCGGCAAGAATACAATTAGGGTTTTATGAGTATATCTGAATTGTGTTAGAATATATCACACCAGAAAGGCCTTCTTCTTTTTTTCTCTCAGTATGATGTTGTTTTGCTAGATACATGCAGTGGACAAAACATACACAAAACCCCATTAAAGAAACTTTTTCCAGATAGAGAAAATATAATGTAAGGGGTAGAAGAAAGAAAGGGAATGAAGGAGATAATGGGGTACTGCTGTGGCATCATGTGGGCAGTTAGTAGTAGTACAAAATGACTTTCTTTTTTCTCACCACTAGCTAGTTGACTAATTTGTTTTGGTTTGGTATTGGTATGGTATCTCATCCAATTAGTTAAAGGACAAAAAACATAACACACACAAATGGATTAAAATCAATCAAAAGTTGACGATATACAGAAAGAAAGTCTTGACGGTGCTCAAGGTGTAGTGGTTTTGTGGGGTTTGGCTAGCTGTCGATGCCGGACTCGTCTCTGTCCTTTGTGTTTGGGCCTACGTGGACTAACAGTAACAGCTTGTTTGGACTGTTGTTATGTATCATTCTATAGTGTATTGTATATTAGTGTAGTGTATTGTACTTTATCGTTTTGATATACATAATATTTAGATACACTATGTCCTTTTCTATGATTTCATGATGTTATGCACAAATAATATAAAGAATAAACTTGTAATATTATAAAGAAAAAGTAAGTTACGAGGTAGAATTATTATATAAAAAGACATGGTAAATGATAAAATATGATTATTTAATAATATGGAAGGGCAAGATGAGAGGAAAAAATAAGGCGCACCAAATTGGTCGTTCCATAAAGTGGTACTTTTCGTTGTTACGTAACATCAGATTTAGCGATACGATACAATAAATTTAAAGAATAATTAAAACAAACGTTTTTTGTCCAATTTCTTCTTCCCCTCTATCAAAATGATCAAAAAGGAATGCGAGCTTGCTTCTTATTCCCGTGTTTGATCTCTTCCATCTCTGCCCGGCTCTTTGTCACCTAAGTTGAAGAAAGGTTTGGAACCCTGTGGAGAATGAAGAGGGGCCAAGGATCTTCCTCTCAACAGTGCTTTTCGACGCTCCCCCTTGAATAAGTAAGGCCTCGTTAGCCTGAGCGNGATCAAAAAGGAAGGCGAGCTTGCTTCTTATCCCCGTGTTTGATCTCTTCCATCTCTGCCTGGCTCGTTGTCACCTATGTTGAAGAAAGGTTTGGAACCCTGTAGAGAATGAAGAGGGGCCAAGGATCTTCCTCTCAACAGTGCTTTTCGAGGCTCCCCCCTGAATAAGTAAGGCCCCGTTAGCCTGGGCGAAGATGGGGATAAAGAGTAAGGATTGAAGCCCCCTTAGCTCTGCCAGGCACTGGACAGGGGTTAGCTCTGTAAATGTGTAGAGCCAAGTGTAGTGTGGTGCAGTAGTAGTCACTTCTAGGCCCCTTCCCGGATACTGGATCACTCCAGTGCTTCGGATATATATATATATATATATATATATATATATATATATTTTATAGTGTTGTAGCGTAGCAAGAAGCCCCAAATTCTTGATTTGGCCAAGAAAGACTGCACTGCTTTGGGACCCAGGAAGCGAAGGGAATGAGCTCGGTTGCTTCTCATCCACACTTTTTTTTCTCCGTGCCCATTCCGCATGCGCTTCGCGCGCCATTGGCGCTTTGCTCTCCTCTTATTCTTCATTGGACGGTTCGGATGGACTTCACCGTTCTTTCCCAACTAAAATCGAAAGGGCTATTTCACATCGAGATGTCAATTCGTTTTCCGCCCCTAATGAGATGGGAAATTTGTAGCCCCCTATTTAGACTTTTGGGCCCTTAATCTTTCTGAATCGAGACCCGTCCCGGCTCGCGTCGTTCCAACAACCGGTGGGGAGCACCTATGTATACGATCGCGCGCAAATACTGGGAGTCGTATTACACCTAAGGCCAACTGCAATTCACCAAACCAAGGTTCATCTTGTGTAGTCATTGTGGACTCGTACAAGGATATCGGTAAGCTACATGTCCTATGCACGGAAAACTGTCTTCGGTCCCCCAAACTTACTTACTCGTGTTGTATTTAATACAATAGGTAACAATTTTCCAAAAAAGCTGTAAGGAGTCCTTCGTTCACACGAGAATTATAGTAAAGTACAAATTCAATTATCGGAATGTTATCCTTAATTAAAGATATCTCGAGTTCGAACTTTATTAATAAAAAATAATAAATTAGATTTTTAGTGAGATTTGTGCTACATAAAAGTAAAATAGTCGGGCCAATAAAAAAATTGAATACCAGATAGTTAAACACTATAGTCCTTTTTAATTTATTAATTTGTTTTTGATAATCATGATGTTTGGATTAGTTTGTATTTATTTCACGAGTATTTATTACTTCCCTTCTACCAACACAGTTACCAAATAACTAGATATGTCCATCAAGGTTTGGACAAATAGCCAAAATCACTTATTAATATTTTGCCTTGCTCGAATTTAATCTTGAGATCTCATAGTCTTCAACCCACTCAGTAACTACTAGGATACACCATCACATTGTACTCCTTATTTATGCATATATTATTTTTTAATCATACCAACCAAACATTACTCTTTTTGTTTTAATTTATACTGCGCACAGTTTGAGTAGGGACAAAGTTTAATAATAAAAAAAAAGATTTTTGGAATTGTAATCTTAAATACGCTATAATAATTATGTGTTATAAATTTTTCGAAAAATATGATATTAAGGATGCCATAATGTTGTGTAACGATAGAAATTTATAATTAAGAATAAAATAAAATTTTAAATTACATTATTTTTAAATTTAAAAACATATTTTTAAGTAACTGATTAATAAGAAAATAGTGACACAAAAAAAGGAATATATTTTATATTAGATTTTATTTAGGTATTTAGGGTGAAAATCATTTACACCTTCCAACTTTGCTCTAACCCCCC
>ML275045.1:4393-38368 GCA_005239495.1 Nicotiana undulata | reverse complement strand
AGGGTGATGCCGTGCCATTGTTTACTTTTCTGATATTTATATTTGCTTCGTTGGCTATTGTGTAGATTACCTCCCTTGTTTACTTCTATCTGTCAATTTGACTGTTTTATTTCACTTGTTCCCCTTTACTGCTCCCGTATCCCTTACTTGTCTACTTACCTCCTGCCTTATATTATTCCTGTTACCTGCTGTAGAATAGGACAGGTTATCGTTATTGTCAAGTCTAGCCTCGTCACTACTTCGGCCGAGGTTAGGCTCGGTACTTACTCAGTACATGGGGTCGGTTGTACTGATGCTACACTGCACTTCTTAATGTTGTGCAGATCACGCATCCGGACCCAGTGGATCGCATTGATGGAGTCACCTTCAGTCCACCCAGAGCTTCAAGGTATACCCGCTGGAGTTCGTGGGCCTTGGTGTCTCTCCTACATTCGGATTCCTCGTTGTCTTATTTTTCTCTTAGTTCCAAGATAATTATATATTTCTTTTCAGACTCTGTATTTAGCACTCGGTTTAGATAGTCTGTGAGATTGTGACACCCCGGTTTTGGGATTTTGCGATGTTGTTGCCTTTATCATTTCATTATGCGTTTTAGGAATATTATTACTTTTATGTTGTAAGAACTTTTGAAGTGATTTGGAAATGATCAGTAAAGGTTGAAAGTTAAGGAAATTGAGACATTCCAGTAGAGGTTGGAAAGTTAATTGGCTTTATTTCGGTTACGTTGTTTTATAGATGTCAAAGTGTTGTGTACGTTGGCTTGTCTAGCGGGTTCAACGTTAAACGCAGTCACAGCCTGAAAGGTGGGATTTCGGGTTGTGACATATGGCTACCCAATTGATTTGTAATCAAGTCCTTTGTCTTAATAGTAATTTAGATGTTTGCTCTTACTTTCTAGTTGGATTTGTAGTCTTTGTTTTTTCTATATGGTTCAAACAAACATAAGAAATAGCGGGTTCCTGATAGAGGGAAATCCACAGTTACATTCGGAATTTAAGTACATCTTAATACGTTCAAGAATATATTTCATATAAAAACTAATTTATCTTTAATTGGATCCATAAATTATTCACTGGTTTTATTTCAAAATTCTCATCAATATATCTCGATAAATGATAGATTTTCTTAAAAAGTAATTGGCATGGTAGTATTATGCTAGATTATAGTCGGTTGAATATGTGTTTGAAAATGTATTTAACATACTTTAATAAAATTTAACAAAAAATTTAAACACCAAAAATCTAATAAAACCGACAAAAAGCGAATCGATGAAAATCAACTCAATTGCTTTGATTTGGTTTATATATTTAATAAATTGACTTAATTGGTTTGATTTTATAAACACTCCAAATTGTAAAATACTCTTTGTCCCTCAAATGATCATTTTTAAGTTTATTTTATCAGATTAACCGTATCGCTTAAACGGATCATATCATATTCGACTTTTATATAAAAAAAACTATAAAAGAAATAACAAAAATGCCACTTTAAGTCTAAAGTAGTACTTCCACCTACACATTTTACGCGAAAATATTCTATTAGATTATGATGTTTAAGAATTTAAATTTTTATATAAGCCAAGAATCCTCAAAATACAGAAACTATCATTTAAAATGAGTATTAATAAGAGTTTTACGTATCTTTTTATTTTGTGTTTAATAAAAAAGTCCAACAATGTATGGCATTGATAGTAGATGGAATATGAGATTAAATAATTTCAAAAATAAAAAGATGCAACTCTTTTTAGATTATAATTTGAACCTGTTGTAGGTGACATTTCTAAAATTCAAATCTTTCAAAGTTGATTATGCTTTTCAACTTTGAATTTAAAAGAGGGATAACTCGTATAAAAAGGTGTTGAAAACTAAAAATAAATAAATCTCCAATACAACTTGAAATAAAAGGAATATTATTTCCTCATAGGTGGGGGCATGGTAAAAATGAATTAAAAAAACTAGATTTGGGTAGCCATAGTGGAAAAAAAGAATTAAAAAAACCAGAAAAGAAAAAAGAAAAAAAAATTAGGAAACTCAATGGAGAGAGAGAGGCGGACATAGCAGGTCTTTAAATACACAAACCATCTTCAACATTTGTTCAGAGTGGAAATGCGAACATATGTATAGCGCATATCTTTACTGCGCTATGCATTAAAATGCAAACTTATATATATATATATATATTGAAGTAAACCGAATAACAATCAAACCAACTAGCTATATTGATTCACTGAACGGAATTACAAATAACTGAAAAATGTAATGAAACAGTAAAAGATAATTGGGAGATAACAGAGAGGATGAGAGGACAGGAATACACCATAGAAGAAGGAGATGAGAAGCTTAGACAGAAAGAGATGAGAAGTACAGAGCTTTTCACATAATATTTTTCTACTCTTCAAACCCAGACGATAACCCTTTTTATTCACATGCTTCCTTAACCTGGATCCCAGACAAATCTTTGTTTGGGATTTCTAAATCTTGGACCTCTTCACGGTTTAGCCCCCGGCCCAACAACCTCTGTCCAAATATCTGCCCCATACACATTATTTGTGTTGTCTTGGTTCACAATAATATTGTCGCCCTCATAAAGAACCTTGTCCTCAAGGTTCACGTAGAGCCACACTAACATTATGTTAGTGAATCTGTCAAGACTTGAATATGTATCAAGAGCTGACCAATGTCTATCAACCATAAGAATTAATGAATCAACTTTAGTGCCCTTTGCCACTTCTAAATTACCAAGTGGAAAAACAGAAGCCACAAATCTAAAATTTGCTTCCGCTTCCTTCACCCTAAGTGCAAAAATTTTCATTACCTTATTTATACCAAGAGAGCCATGAGAATCAGTAACACGTACTAGTTCATAGCAATAAGAATGATTGAGGTAGTCAAACGATTCAGGATCCCCGAACCTACACCTTTTGTTCATCTCCACGGGTATTGCATAGAGAAGATAGAAACAATGATGATTCTGTTCAAGGACTAAACATAATAATTCTTGATATCTTTCAAGGAGAAGCGCTTCCTTTTCGACACTAGATACTCTTCTAGACTTGTCAAACTGAGCCTTCAGAAATATACCACAACAACTTGAATTGTCAGTTTGTACTGTTTTGGCATTGCTAATTAGTTCAAGTATTAGATTTGACTCAAGAAGTTGTTGGTCCCTATTGTGTTCTGCAATGCTTATATAACCAACAAAATAGACTAGATAACACATAAGCCTCCCAGTAGTTGTAACACTTCCAACTCTACTCTTAGGATCAACCAAGATAGAAGTGCTTTTACCCTCAATTATCATTAGTCTGTGAACACTATCAGCAACAACAATTGAAGCTCTTTTCATCAAATCAACCTCTACATCATCTAATAAAATCACACTTTCCATCATAGTCAAGCTACAAGTATGTAGTGCAGCAAACTCATATAATGAATAATTGGGCGAAAACTCAATAATTATGTCACCTGGATCTAAAATAGATCGTAGTATAAAAATAACGAAGTCATAGGCACCACATCGAGCAACTGCTACGGCAAAACCAGTTAGCAAAAGGTAAGAATGGGTACCCCATTTCCATCCAAGATCCCATACTTGAGCCATAGGGTTAGCATATGTAATGAGGTAAAACTTGTCAGTAGATCCCACTAATAATAGTGTCGCACTGTGCATTGTATAACTTGTTAGAGCCATGAACTTGGAATGTATTCCTGGATCCACACAAAAAGATTCATCGCAGGTTGTTGAGCAAGTAAATAACAATCAATTATTCTTGCATGTTGAAACTTAATATTTCTACAAGCTGAAATAAAAAAGTCAAGGAAAAGAAGATTTTCGTCGCAGCTTGGCATATTCTTCTCAGTTCCACCACAACATCAACTCATCTAGTAAAAGAACATTCGATATTCACTCAACTTAAACAAAGCATCCAAGCTTTTTAAGTCCATTAGAGACCAAAGCTTAACTATTTTTTCTTTAGCATTCTTTCCCGCGAGGACACTGCTAGTAGACCAAATGCCAACAACAGTAGCGTACTTTGTTTCTCCTAATATAAGATATGTCGCTCTATAATACTGAGAGGAGATGTAAGAATTATTTGGTTCTCTTTCAATCAGCGCTTTAGCATGTCCCCAGTCACATAAATTGACTGAAGAAGCACGTAAACTCACTAAAAGATTGTGATGTTTATTGTATTTGCGACGTATGCCGATAGTGAGACAAATGTAGGACAATTCCCCAAAAATCTCAAATGTGTAAAGCTTCACAGGTAAGAGAGTATGTTTAGATGTCCTAGTTGCAACTGAAGAATCTGGAGGCGTCCGATAGGGGTTACCATGAACAAATACACACCCAGATCAAATGGGAATTAATTCAAAATACATAGATCATTGGGGATGGAATCAATATGACCCTCTAATATCCTAATAATCTGCTTGAAATCATCTACAATCGTGACTGAACAATATCTTGCAGAGCCAACAATTGTGATAAACAAACCAAAACTAGGATCAAATGAAAAATACGGCGAAGTAGACCTTGCTTTATAAACTAGACCACACACTGCAAGCAACAATCTAACGACTCTATTTGCCTGAATATTTGGTGACTCGTTGGGGTAACTTTCAGCAAATGTTTGGAGCACTCCGTGTATATTCTCCGCTATAGCAGGTTCGTATGTTATAGACAATAAGAAACCATGAAATTTTCTCTCCTGCCCAGTATCAACCCAATTGCATTTGTGGAGGTTAACATCATGGTGATAGAATAACATATTATGATTAGCACCAACAGATGGAAATACTTTCCTAGGAAATCTCCCAATAGCATTTGACATGACATATCCTTGTCTAGCAAAACGAATATGATAACTAGTTATATCCCTTAGAGGAGAAATTTCCAACACCGGAGATGCATTGTCTCTTGCAATTTCCTCCTCTTTATATTTAGATTCCAATAGTTTAGTTACTATAATGACCCGACCGGTCGTTTTGAGAATTTAGACTCCGTTCGGTGGCGTAATCTCATGAACAACTTCACATTAGGTATAACGACCTGCGTGCGTAGTTGGATTCAGTTACCGAATAATTCGGAGTCGAATTTCAATTTTTGAAATTTAAGTGATAGGAGTTGACCGGAGGTTTGACCTTTGTGAAAAAGTCCCCGAAATGATTTTTGGTTAATTTCAACAACTTCGTATGATGATTTTGGACTTAGGCGCACGTCCGGAATTGGTTTTGGAGGTCCACAGAGTGATTTGAGGTAATTTGGCGAAAGTTAAAATTTCGGCGATTTCGGCCGATAGGTGAAATTTTGATATCGGGATCGGAATGGAATTACGGGAATGACTTTAGGTCTGTTGTGTTATATGTGACTTGTCTGCAAAATTCCACATCATTCCGGGTTGATTTGATAGGTTTCGATATGAGTTTTGATATTTGAAGTTTTGAAAATTCATAAGTTTGATTTTTGGTTTGTTTCATCGTTTTGGTGTTTTTATGTGTTTTGAAACCTCTAGCGAGTCCGTGTTAGGTTATATGACTTGTTTGAGTAGTTAGACGGGGTCCCGGGGGCCCCCGGGTGTGATTCGGATAGGCTTCAGGTCATTTTTCTCCTATTTGTCACTGCTGTTATCTGTCAGCTGATTTCCTTCTCCGCGTTCGCGTCCCCTCGAACGCGTTCACAATGAGTTATGGTAGAGGTTCTTTGCATTCGCATCATAGCCCTCGCGTTCGCAAAGGGTCTTTTATCGGCAGCCCAATTTCCCATTTTTCGCGTTCGCATACCCCTCCTGCGTTTGCATAAGCCCTGCTCTCTTGTTCATCGCGTTCGCACTCAGCATGTCGCGTTCGCGAAGGGGTTTATTTCATGGGCAGCCTTAGCTCCTTCTACGCGTTCGCATCTCTTCCTACGCATTCGTGTAGGTCCCTGTTCCCCTTCTCCACATTCACGTACACAGTGTCGCGTTCGCAATGAACAACTGGGCAGACTCACCTTCCCTTCTTCGCGAACGCATCCCTTTCTCCGCGTTCGCGATGCACAAAATGCCTGGGTAGAATATAAGTTTTCAAAACCGAGGCTTTCACCATTTTTTTAATCATATTTTGACTTCTAGAGCTCGGTTCTTGGCGATTCTTTGAGGGTATTTCATACAAATCGAATGGGTAAGTGTTCTTCCCTTAGAAGTAAATATATTCCATGAATTTGTTCTTGATTTTATCATTTAAATTGTAGTTTTAGTTGAGAAAGATGTGGGGTTTGAAAGAAAACTTCTAAACTGAAAAATCATGATTTGATGAACCAAATGATATCGGAATTAGATGAAATTTGTATGATTGAACTTGTATCGGAATGAGTATTCAGATTTTTGTAAAATTTGACGAGTTCCGAGGTGCGGGCCCGGGGGTCGACTTTTGAGTCGGTTTTTATAATTTTGTAAAGATTAAAACTTTATTATTCAGAATAGTTCCTTATACTATTTATGTGTACTTTGAGGTTGTTTTAGTTGATTTTGAGCCGTCCGGGGGTCTTTTCATCCGAGGAGTCCATTTTAGAATACCGGGTTGTCGTCTTTGAGGTAAGTATCTTGCCTAACCTTGTGTGGGAGAACTATCCCTTAGGATTGAGTCTTCTATGTTGATTGTAGCCTGCGTACGCGAGGTGACGAGTACGTACTCGGACTTACTTGCAAATAGATTGCCTTTTTAGAATCTTTAGGTCCTTATATTCTCCGTGTATGAATTGAAATTGTTATATCTGAGTTCCTGATTTCTAGTTTCATCTCTTCCTGCTCAAATTAGAAATTACTTGCTTAGCGTTCCTTTGTTTCTTATTTGATCTTAATTGACTTAAATGAAGGCTTTGCCTTTCCTACCGTTATGCTATATCTTCATTCATACACTGCCTATTTGACTAAAACTAGTATAATCTCGCCCTATAATTATTTAGCATTAATTGGAATATCTATACGTTGGTGTCAAGCATGCCCGTGAGTCGTACATTGTGAAACATGATTTTCCCTTAAGTGCTACTTAGGTTTAGTTGATAACCGTCCATGTTGATGATATTTCCTTGGTGTTGCCTATTTACCGAGCATTTGTTCAAGCTGAGTTTATTCCGTGAAGCTAATTGTCTAAGTGAGATTGGTTATAGCTTCTTCCCTTGCCGGGATGATTTGGTTTCTTTGGTTGTGAACTTGAATATTAAGAATTGTTGCTATATTTGCCTTGTTTTCCCCTCGTTATGTTGTTTGTCTTTGTGCTTGGCATTCCCTTCAGTGGCTATTTTTTTATGAGTGAGTTTTTACCATTCTTGTGATTCAAGTCTTTGTATTGATTTGCTCATCGCATCTTGCATTCTGCCTTTTGTTGCTTTTGCGCCTATTGTGGCAATGTATGTTGTTTCTGTCGCATTCTGGTTGTTTCCCTCAGTTGGTGGCATTGCATATTTAAATTGGGACTACGGACGAGATTCCGGGAGCTTTCCCCGTGTACTGCATTGCATATTTAAATTGGGACTACGGACGAGATTCCGAGAGCTTCCCCCTGTACTGCATTGCATATTTAAATTGGGACTACAGATGTATTGCAGGAGCTTTCCCCCTGTACTGCATGACAAATTCTGAGTTACGGACTGGGTTCCGGCAGATTTGTCTTGAGGAGATTATGAGCGAGAGATTTTATTGAAAAGTATAGCGGAAAAGGTATTTGCCTTAAAGAAAAATTACGTCTGAAGGACCTTTATTTCAAAGAGATATTTGAAAAGCATTTGCCTTGCAGAAAATGATATTTGAAAGTCATTTATTGGGAAAGTATATTTGAAAATCCTGTATCTTGAAAGAACTATATTTTAAAGGTTTCTCTTTCTAAATATATATATATATATATTTAAAATTTTTCACCAATTTATTGGGTTTATTGGCTAAGGTCTGATATGAACAAACTGACGCAGTGTTGAGTTACCAGTGTGTTTATTGTGTGGTGATTTTTTGGTTTTGGCTCGTATTTTCTATCCATTCTTCTGGTATTATTATGATGTTCCGTTGATTAGTTTTCGGTAATTACTTTCGCATTTTTTTGTCATGTTGTTAACTATTTCGTAAAACCTTTAGATAGATATTATGTCCGGTCATTTCTATATTGATGCCTGATTAATTTATTAGACCAGTGGTATCTCGACTAGTCCTCGTCACTACTTCACCGAGGTTAGTCTTGATACTTACTGGGCACCGGTGTGGTGTGCTCATACTACACTTCTGCGCATTTTTGTGTGCAGATCCAGGTAATTATTGTTAGTAGCTGCGCGGACCATTGACGTGGAGACTCAAGGTAACATGCTGCTGCGTTCGCAGGCTTCAGAGTCACCTTCTTGTATTTATTATTCATACCCTGTTGTATTCATTCCGAACAATGGTAATTTAGAGATTTTAGAGTAAATTCGTAGAGCTCATGACTTGTATTACCGATTTTGGGAACATTGTAATTCTGTCAAGATTTCTATATCGAGACTGTTAGATTTCTTGCATTATTGTTATTATTCTCTAAATGTTAGGCTTACCTAGTCCCTAAGACTAGGTGCCTCACGATACCCAACGGAGGGAAATTTGGATCGTGACAGTTACATTACAATTGTAACCAGTTAAACCCACAAACAAAGTAATGGGAACAGAGTTTGAAGAAATACCGATATGATTAACTAGAACCTCGGTTTGCAAGGTCTCAGAGTGAGACTGGTGTGTGTTGCCATTTCCTAGAGAGCCTTCATGAAACACCTGGACCTCCTCTGATTTTGCATTGTTTAAAGCAAATTCCGTTGTATCGGTAAGGACTTCAATATCTGATCTCTCAATAGCAAACACCTTGGAATAACAACATTCATGTGACATATTGTCAAACACCTGGGCTTCAATTTCTACTGAATATTCCTTGATTGCATCCATGCGACCTTCCGACGATTCGAGATGCTGTTTACGAAAACGAATTTGCACTTTCGCAACAAAGTGTTCCCAATCCGTCAATTGCTTGTTCTGGAGAAACCATTGGAACCACTCTAACGCCTCACCTTCAAGGTAAATAGATGCGCGTAATAATTTGTTGTTTTCTAACGTGCCGTAGAATTCAAAGTAGTGTTCAGCCTGAGAAATCCATAACTCTGGATCCTCACCACTGAATTGTCGGAATTCCGCCGGAGTAGGCTTACTCGTTGCAAAGTTTTCAACCAACTCATGTAACAACGAACGAATTTCAACGATATCCTTAGACCACGAATCCTTTACGACCTTAATTGAATCATCGATAGTTTGAAATATTTTGTCCTCCATTGAAGACCTCTGGATGAAAGCACCAATGAAGCAAACCGAATAACAACCAAACCAACTAGCTATATTGATTCATTGAACGGGATTACAAATAACTGGAAATTGCAATGAAACAGGATAATTGAGAGATAATAGAGAGGGATGGGAGGACAGAAATACACCATAGAAGAAGGAGATGAGAAGTACATAGCTTTTCACATAACATTTGCCTAATCTTCAAACCCAGACGATAACCCCTAAATCTTGGACCTCTTTGCGGTTTAGCCCCTGGCCCAACAGCCTCTGTCCAAATATCTGGCCCATACACATTTATACTTGTGATAAAAGAAAGAAAATGATGCATGGTACTTTTCTAGGGGTTTTCCCTTGCATCAATGTGGCAAATATTGGTACCTGGGGCTGGGGCTACCTAGTACTAGTATATACGAATAACCAATAAATAAATTAAATGAATAATAAGTTATAAAAGAAAAGTGAATTCAAGCTAATGAAAATTGATAAGGTCATTAGGACTTAAGAATGCGCCTTTTATCAGATTACTAACTAACTAGTGAATATGTTTGATTATGAAAGAATTATTGAACCTACAAAATAAGCATATCCTAATGATGAATTTTCTTTTTTATGAGAAAGAAAACGCTCATAAGACAAACGTTTGGGTTATTTGGAAAGACTCAAAAGGAGCATTATAAAAAATTGACAGATTTGAAATAAAATTACATAAATATCATTTTACAACTACAAATTATCATATTAATAAAATCCATTTAAATTATGTTTGTTGTATATTATGAAGACATAAATTTCTATAAGTGAAATATAAACTTTTTGATTATAATCAAAAGGTCTTCTTAGCATAAATTAAAGGAAAAGAGCTTTTCCAGTTCATCATTCTTCTTCATTGCCAAATGCCAATTGTAGGTTACTTGGAATAATTTTGTTCTTCTTGGTATAGCAATCTAGCTGCATTCTTGGGCAATTCCAACTAAGTAATAAATCAAATTTCCAATTAGTACAATCATAAAGCAGGAAATCAAATGAGTTCGTCGTATCTGTTGGGTTATTACAGGCGAACATTTTACTAGAGATTCCTAATCCATCTTTTTTCTATTGAAATATATATACGAGGTGAGACAGTTTAAAGCGGACTTCACATTCATTAGATAGAGAAAATCACTAAGATTTTGTGATCCGCAGCCGTATTTATTCAAATTCCAAGAGAAAAATGTCAATATCTAAGGAAATTCCAAGCTAAAAACTACGATTTTAAATTTCAAGCTCCTGCAAAAGCAAATAAACAATCAATATGAAGTAAAATTAATCAGTACTAAATTTCTGTATCATAAGAAAAGGTAGATAACTTTCATGCGGTAAATTATGTGAAAGATACTTTTCATTTTTTAAAGATAATCTATTGTAGGGAAAATTTTACTTTGTCAAATGACCTTAAATTTCGTCTCCAAATTACTATGTATAATATCCAACTCTATCTCATTTCATAATTTTTAACATAAAGAATGAAGGTCTGGGTTTTAATTAGTTAACTAACACCATTTCATTTTTTCCCATAATGCACAAAAAAATAAAGATACAAAAGCAAAAAGAAAATAAACAAAACCCAGAAATAAATAAATAAAGCAAGTTACTTAAAGAACCAGATAGACAAAGTGGGGATGATTTAATTAATAACAACAACAAACCCAATTTAATCCGCACATATTAGAATTAAGTTAGGTTTGTTGTTGTTGTTAATTAAATCATCCCAACATGTGGGGATGATTTAATTGAAAAACATAAAAAATAAAAGACTGTAAACTATTTAGCAGTGACATTTCTTCTCTCGCGGTTGGCTGTCATCATCTTCTAAAGAGAGCTTCTTTGGGGCTTGAGCATGTCTTGTTCAGGTTTAGCAATTGAATATATCAGTACAAGATTTCTCTGATAATCCAAAGCATTTCCAACATTTAAGAATATTATTTGGCAGGAAAATACGAAGCAAAATCGAAATTAAAAAGGATCATTAAAACTCAAAATGAAAAGAAAAAGAAAAAGAAAAAGAAAAAAAGAACGTCAAAAAAGAGGGAAAAAATATACAATTGTTGGACATAAATACATCGGCAGCCCTTTAAAGTTGTCCATGCTTTTCACTTACACGCTCTATTTAAGTCCGTTTCATTTGAACCCTTCAAACATATCTCATATGTGCCATTTAGACACAAAAAGCTGACAAGGAAGTCAAGTGTTCCTCATAATTTCCAAGCGCGTGAAATAGTCCAAAAAAATAAACTCCCCATCTTTCTTTCCGACAAATAAATAGTTACTGTCGAAAATACTTTCCAGCAAATATTTTTTTTTAATTTTTCATTAATCTATTTCCATCGATATAATCACCTGCCTCATTCACCTCCTTCTCTTATTCCTCCTGGTCTATTGTAGTCCGACGAATGTAGCAGAGGATTTTCCGGCGAGTTGAGAGGAGAAAATAAATAGTGGCAAAAGAAATCTGCAACTTATTAAGGATACTCATGGTTACAATTCTTTTTGGCTTTTAGAAGAAATTTTCAAGATCTACAACTTAAAAAGGTTACAACAATTTGAGAGTTTGTTTTGGCCAAAAAAGTTCCTTCTGGATCTGAAAATTTTGGAATGTCATTCTAGATTTAAACTTTTCTCTCATATCTAAAAATATTTTTTGCTTTCTCACATCAGATCTGGGGAAAAAACGAAGGAGGTGGAGAGCTTTGCGAAGACAAAGTAGGGTGTGAGGTCGTCTGAAAGATAACAGAAGGAGGAGGATCATCAGAGAAGATGACGTAGGGGTGGTCCGTTCCTTCCCCGAACCCCGCGCATAGCAGGAGCTTAGTGCACCTGGCAACTTTTTTTTTATTTAAGTTAAAATCCATGTTCCCTGGTCTTATTCGTCACTTTGGCGTGTGAATTACACTCATCTTTTGTGTTTGAATGCTTATTAATTTCGTGTCTAAATGGCACATATAAGATATGATTGAAGTGTTCAAATGAAACGAAATTAAGATAGAGTATGTAAGTGAAAAGTACAAATAACTTTAAAGGAACGCCGATGTACTTGGCCAACTATTTAACAAGTGAACTAATTATATAAAATATTTTTTACACTGTCATCGCATGTGTCACACCCTTTTTTTCAAAAAAAAAAAAACTTCACTAAACCCTCTTAAAATGATAAAAAACATTTTGTAAAGCTTGAAAGGGTTTTAAATTAGAAAAGTGACAAAGAATTATGTTTTAAAGGATTTTATCAGGGTCTCCACATGACATTTGATTTCGGTGTGTCAGGTCACCGTTTTTAAAAATAATTTTTCCTTTTAAAATATTTTGGACTCCAAACTAAGTCCGCACCAGAGATTCGGGTAAGGGGGTTCATTTGACTCGAGGAGAAGATGTTAGGCATTCCTCGAGTCCCGTGAAAAATACGGTTGCATACTTGATCTAGTCGGCTTTTTAAAATATTCAAATTGAGATCAAAATACACAAAAAAAGGAAATAAATACAAAGGAGGCTCGAGGTCGTCCCCAACTAATAAAAGAAAAATAAGAGAAAAGAAAAGAAAGTATCCTAAACTAACCTATACTACTACTTCTCCACAATGCTCGTGAGGCTTCCAAATATTTACAAAGTTCTTCGGGGCATTCCCCGGAATAAAATATATACAAATTCTTCGGGGCATTCCCCGATAAATAAACTAAGGGACGACCTCTTACCTCAAATAAAAGGAAGAAAACCTAAAGTTTGCCTACCCAAGTGTGGTCGGCCTAAACATGCTACTAACGATTCTTTAGTAAATAAAATGAATTTAAAGCAGCACGAGACCGTCAATTGTTCTTTGTCTTTCAATTAACATGGTTCATTTCAGTTAATTCAGAATTATTACCCCAACACCCACCGAATCCTTTAACAATGAACATTATCCAATTTTCAACTAATGACTTAAAGGATTCATCGAGGTCTATCATGAACTCAAGGTAATGAATTGATCAGGCAGACTAACACAATTAACAATTAACACAGGATATTTAATCAACAAAGGATAGAGGAGCCATCAACAATTAAAACAATTAATCAACTAGCATAATGAGATAGGTATAAGAAAAGGACCTTAGTGAGCGAATTTCTCTCCGATTAAAGGAACTTTGAGTTTACATTTCTGTTTAGCCGAAAAACAAATGAGAATCTGGCCGAAAAATTGAGCAGCGACCAAAGATGCTAACAGAGACACGAATGTGACGGAACCTCGAACTAACAAAACTCAAACGAGTCCCATAATAAAAATGGAAATGGAAATCAGAAAGAAAACGACTGAAACCTTTTTTTCTCGTATTTTTCTGTTTGTTCCTCCTTTATGTGCGTGAGTGGGTGTGTTTTTATTTTCTTCTTCGCTGGCTCTGGAGTTAAAGAGAAAGAGAGATACAGAGTGAGGACGAAATCATTGGTCGCTGGCATGGAGGCAGTCTTCCGGCGAGTGTGGGCGGCGGTTTATTGAGGTTAGTGAAGGGTGGTCGGCGGCTGTGTGGCTTGAAGATAAGTGGAAGGTTGTAGCGGGCTGGTTGCTGTGAAGTGAGGAAGAAGGCGGGCTGGTTGCTATGAAGTGAGGAAGATGGATGGGAGGCGGCGGTGTAGATGCGACAACAGAGAGGCGCCTCCTCTTTCTAGGGTTTTTCTTCTTTTGGGTGTGCTCGCCGGATTCCGGCAGGAAAGAAAGGGGCGGCACCGATTTGTGGTATTTCTGCTGCTGGCGGCGTTGGAGAGTGAGGAAGGGCTGGCGGCTGGTGGATTTGTTTAGAGGGGTTGGTGGCTGGAGATGTTAGGGTGGGGTGCGCGGCTAGTGGAGGTCGTGTGAGAGGTGGTGCTGGGCGGAGATCTGGCCGGTGCTCAGGCGGAGATGGGGTTGCTAGGGTTTTTGGTTATAAAGGTGTGTAAGAGGTATGTGAACCTGGAATGTAAGAGGTCTGTTAAGTGTGCTCAAGGTTGAAGAGTGTAAGGAGTCTCTTAGGGTTGTTCTAAGGTTGAAGAAGACAAAAAAGGTGTTGAAGGTTTATTAGGGTTTTTGGGTATTGGGCTCTGGATCTGGGCTTAAAATTGGATTGTTTTAGCCCAAATTGACTCTTTCTCATTGAACAAGACTAAAATATTACCCACATATACTAATTAATCCTAATTAATTAGAAATAATTATTAAAATAAAAAAACTAACCGTTAAAACAAAAAAGTAAAAGAGTCAAAACTAGTTAAAATTACGATATTAGACCTAAACTAAATATTTAAACGCTAAAATGTGTAAAATCTCGGGGAGGGTAAAAAATTACATGTCTATAGCTGCCCTTTTTTGACTGAAAACACGAAGGGTTTTTAGACAAAGAACGACGAGACAAGTTTTTTGACCCGACCCTTATTTAGGGAGACCAAAAACTAAAAGAAAGGAGAATGTGACCGAGCTCTTGTATCTGAGCTGCCTACATATCCTTTGCTATAAAGGAATCAGGTCACGTGTAGTTCAGAAGTAGGAACATTGATGGAGTATACCGAGGTGGAAATCCGATTGAGGTGCCGTTCCGTCGAGGTTCCGGTCCGCGGTCCTGTTATTACATCAAAATAAAAAGTTAAAAAGACTAACTAATCCTGTCGGCTATGAGTTACAAGATTCCTATCTATAAGTCTTCTGAAGCTTGATCTTGAGTCTTGAATGGTCTTCATGCAGACTTTAGATTTGAACCTTGACACTTGCTAGCTGCAGGTGCTAGTTCATTCTTCTTCAACTCTTTGGATCATGACGGGACATGCAAAGCTCGTGACTTAGTCATGTCTTGAGAAATCCATATCTTGTCTCTGCTTCTGCGTTTTGGGTGCTTTTTTTTCTTTTCTTCTTTTCTTTTATTCTGGATTGAGACTACTTTTGTTGGTCATCTCGGATTGTCGACTCGCATTCTTGTCACGAGCTTTATCTACTTCTAATTCGAGTTGAATTCTGAAACGACTTCCCTCGTTCTCCAGGTGGGCGCCTGCAATCAAAACAACAAAGCAAACAAAATTTTCTGCCCCAGTTTGCACTCAGGAGATTTGTGAGTTGTTAGAAAAACTGTAAACCACTTATGCTACTGATGCAACGACAAGAGTAAACTAAAGACTCGACTAGGATATGCGTCTCTTATGAGCAAAACTAAGAATGTTTGACTAGCAAGTGCGTCTGCTAAGAGTAAAACCTGAAAGACCCAAACTAGGAAGTGCGTCTCCTAGGGGGTGAAATCTCAATTTAGGAAGTGTGTCTCCTAAAAGTATATCCTGAAAGACCCAGACTAGGAAGTGCGTCTCCTAGGGGTGAACTTCAATGACTCAAACTAGGAAGTATGTCTCCTAGGAATGAACTTAAATGACCCAAAACCAGGAAATGCGTATCCTAGGGGTAAAACCTCAACTTAGGAAGTGCGTCTCCTAAAATAAAAATATAACCTGAAAGACCCAGACTAGGAAGTCTCCTAGAGGTGAACTTCAATGACTCAAACTAGGAAGTGCGTCTCTTAGGAATGAACTTAAATGACCCAAAACTAGGAAGTGCGTCTCCTAGGGGTGAACTTGAATGAACCAAAACTAGGAAGTGCATCTCCTAGGGGTAAAATCTCAATTTAGGAAGTGTGTCTCCTAAAAGTATATCCTGAAAGACCCATAATAGGAAGTGCGTCTCCTAGGGGTGAAACTTCAATGACTCAAACTAGGAAGTGCGTCTCCTAGGAATGAACTTAAATGACCCAAAACTAGGAAGTGCATCTCCTAGGGGTAAAATCTCAATTTAGGAAGTGCGTCTCCTAAAATAAAATATAACTTGAAAACCCGGACTAGGAAGTGCGTCTCCCATGGGTGAAACTTCAATGATACAAACTAGGAAGTGTGTATCCTAGGGATGAAACTTGAATGAACCAAGCTAGGAAGTGCGTCTTCTAAAACAAAAAAATGACCTGAAAGACGGGAAGTGCGTCTCCTAGGGGTGATGTGTGATCTTCTCTATAGACTTTGCATGAGCAGAATTGGGGCATTACACCTGAAAAATTCAAGCTTCCAAGCTTTGATATGAACATAGCCTCCATCCCTGTTTCTGACAAAGAAAACTTGTGAGTTTAAAACATGGAGTTTGTGGCCTTGACTACGAAGGAAATTTCTCTTGCACTTGTCACGATGAACTTGGATTTCAACTTGGAAGACAATGCTTGTTATCGGCCGACCATTTTTTCGGACAACCCTATCACAAGAAATATTCCTGATTTGTTATGCCCGATGCATTGCACTCGTGTTCTAACATTCAGCAAATCTTTGCATTTTGCATCAATCCCAAAGAACATCTATTATCACCAACTGAGTGCACACACTATTCTCCTGTGTCTTATGCTATTTTGATGTGCTTGCCAGACTCGACTTTGTATGATTAAAAGCTGGTAGCAGATTTTGAAGTCATTTCTCACTTGTTTCGACAAAACAGACTTAAAAGGGACTCAAACAAAACATGAGGAACAAAGTAAGGAAAAGAAGGAAAAGAGATGGCATCTAACAAGAAAATTATTTACCCGGGAAAAAGAACAAAGTAGAAACTAATCTGATTTGAAAACTAGCTCCACTGATCATGACATGCATTTTTGATAAGTGGCATGATCCGTCCAACCAATCACACTTTCAGTTCATGTCCTGTCTTCATACTTCAAAAATCGGGCTTTCAATGATCCAATTTCTCTGTGAAGTCACGAACCTCATTCAACTTGTAGTGCCCCAAATGGCTTTCACCATCAAGCCTCTCTCATTTTGTTCTTTTTCTCAACTCACCGTCGCCTTACGGTGCCCATGAGGGTTTTCACCTATAAGACTCTCTCATTTTATCATTTTCTCTCTTTGTGTTGAGAACAAAGTATTACCCATGATGCAAGAGGATCATACTTTCACATACTTGATTTGGCATCCTCAAAGATTGGTCGGAAGGTCTTTCTTTGGACCGTAATGTAGGCTTTTGGATAGGGTTAAAAAGAAAGGGTGGCATGAAGGCTCGAAATAATTTATGATGAAAGGGTTCAAAATTACAACTTTTGGAATCAAATCTTTTGGCCAAAATTAAAACTTCTGCCCCGGTTTCTTGGAGTCTGGGAACTCTTTTCTCTTCTTTTTTTTTAAATTTTTTTTTCCACATTTTTTTTGGATTTTTGTTTTGATGGGACCGAACCTCAGAGTGAGGTTGTCTACGTATCCTTAAAAGGAATCAGGTCGAACGTAGTTCCAACATCTGACCTGACTTTTCTTCTTCTTTTTTTCTTTTTTTCTTTTTTTTCTTTTTTTTCTCTTTTTCTTTTTCTTTTTCCAGTTTCTAACTCTACTTCTGATTCCAAAAGAGGGGTATGAAACAAAATAAATTAAGTCTCAAAAGGGGTAGCAAGATATAAAAGTGTTTGGGTAGCAGAATAAAATGCCTTCGTCATACCAAACTTTAAAGTGCCAAGTACAAACATGCAATTGAAAATAAGCAGAAGAACCATGCACAATGTTTCTTGACGGCATCAACACAAACACAAAGTGCCAATGGGAAATACCTTTATCCAAATGAATGACCCTCGCCAGTTTGAAGCGGACTTGACTCAACCTTGTCTTGATGTGGAAGAATACATTTCAACACTGACTGATCTACCTCAAACTACTTGAGAGGCATTTCCTTGTTGTATGCTCTCATCAACCTCTTGATTTCCCAGACTAACTGCCTCAATTTCACTTAATTCAAGCCTCATGTTATCTCAAAATGCGTGAATCTTTACTTGTTTCCTCAAATGCATCCTTTAATCATATTCAAACCGTGTCATTGCTTCATGATTAAACTAACTTTCAAGACCAGGCTGAGAATTATGCGTGCATGTCATGTCACTAGAGTCAGCATGAAAAGAACTATAAAAGGAAGAGTGACCTAAACTGAAACTGACTAGAACTAACAGAAAATAGGAGAATGCATTAGACATACGGTGAAAAGGGGTTTGAACAACCCTTCGTCATTGCAAACCATCCCAACAATTTGTGCGCCGTCATGTACCTGTAGAGGATTATGTGTGACACTTGGGGTATTACTGCCTTGCACCACAATTATCCCTTCTTCAATCATTCTTTCTATTTCCCTTTTCAAAGCACGACAATCTTCAACATTGTGCCCCTGGGCATTGGAATGGTATTCACATCTTTTAGAAGGGTCAAAGCTTCATGCACGTGGGTCCACATTGTCATGCCCCAAAACCGAGGGACGGGACCGACGCCTAACCAAGTGAACCCGGTCAAGAAAGTTGTTTACCTTTCCTACCCGACTTGTTTCACCCCAGTGTTTATAGCATACATTAATTACATGAGTTAGCAAGAGACAAATCAAAAGCATAATTTCATAGCATTAATCCCATTTTCCTCTTTTACCGTTATCAACATTAGGTCTTCCAAACCGTACATACAAGTTACAATGTTCAAGGTACGGAATCACGTGACGAGTAAGTCCAACACTACCCAAAATATTTATACACAACCCTTAGAGTGTCTACGGAGCCTCTAAGAGTTTGGAGAAATATACATAGACATGCCGGCGACAAGGCCCCGGCTATACCTCAAAACAGAACATGTACAAAAGGGGAAGCAATATATATATACATATGATCGCATAAGGAAGTGGGGCTCACCGGAACTGCTGTAAGGGAGGAGGAGAAAGCACCACTATCGGCGATCGGCGCTACCTGCTACAGAACCACCTACATCCATTTAAAAAGATGTAGCGCCCCCGGAAAAAGGGACGTTAGTACCATTGAATAGTACTAGTATGTATGAACAAGCTCTACTCTAGATAGGATAAGCAATAAACATGCAATAATGCAAATAGAGACTTCACATAACAATCCACACAATCAAACGTCACCATGTTTCTTATCCCGTTTTGCCATCTTTTGGTTAATGTTATTTTAAGTTCATGTTGTTATTATTATTACTGAACCACCGTGTCGTTGTCACATGGAGTACGGTCTCTGCCCGACTGGCTAAGCCATCCTAGGTGAGCCCGAACAATCATCACATCACATATCTCCACTGTGGCATGTTCACACGGAGTCTGGTCCCTGCCCGACCGACGAGGCCATCTCAACTGAAATAGTGAGGCTAAAATCAACATCATATCACAATTCCATATCTCCATGTGTTCGGCATGGAGTCCAATCCCGTCCCGATCTCACCCTAGGACATTCCCCATCGATTCATGGATCTTTTAGGTCACTTTTATCATTTTCCATCTTTTGATTCACATCACACATCATTCCATTATTTGTCTCATCTTTCATATCATTACAATCCTTTGGTTCATGTTTCATATCAATTCAATCTCTTAATTAATACTTCATCTCATCACAATCCTTTGATTCATATTTCATATCATTCCAATCTTTCACATCTACCACACCCATCACATAAGAGGATCGCACACATAGTAAAAGAGGGAACATAATGATCACAATTCATACACTCAAATAACACAACGATATGGAAGTAACATGGAATGGCATAGAAGCAAGAATTTTCCCAATTTGGCACATAAGGCACATAAATTCCATAGAGGATCAAACAATAGAATCATACCCGGAAAGTGAGCACAAATGGGTTTATCCTACGAAGATTAGAGTTAGCCAAACATACGTCGAGTTGGGATTTTTCCTTAATTTCTATCACAATTCACCGGACCTTCTAGCACCTTCAATATAATTCATAATATCACACAATTGAATTTAGAATTAGGAATTATGAGCATGTCTTAAACTCACTTGAACTTTTTATCAAACACTAGGTGTTCCTTTTGATTAAATAACCCCTTTTTAGTGAAAGATTACTCTAACCTACTTCCCTTTACTAGATTAGGGTAATTTGATTACATGCATGCAAGGCCTTTAACCCCCACCTTCATGAACCAACCTACCTATGTTTCATTTTAACGAGAATCTGAAAATTAAGGTTAATGGGGTAGAAGCTTACCTCTTGTGGTAAAGAAAATGGTGGCCTACTCGATTAATTCCACACCTGAGTAGGGATGGAGGATCAAATTGGTGAATATGGGATTCTCTCTCACTAGAACCCACTCTCACTTCTTCCTATTTTATCAGAAGGTCGTTAAAAATAAGGGGGATGGGTGTTATATTAGGCTGGGGGTCAGGTTTTAAAATTAGAAAATTGGAAGCCCCGATGCAGGTTTTCGGTTCGGAATGCGATCGCATTCCGGTTATGCGGTCCGTAGACCTGCCGCATTATTGGCCTTCAGCTGGGCCAAAAATAAAAGAAATCTGCCCAGGTATGCGGCAATTATGCGGTCCGCATACCTGTTATGCGATCTCATAGTGCGCCGCATAACTCTCTCCGCAAAAACTCAGATATTAATATGCGGCCCACATTCATGAAATGTGATCACATTATGGGCCGCATAGTTGTCCCCATAATGGACAACAAACTGTCCAACTATGCGACCACTATGCGGTTCGCAAACGTGATATTCGATAGCATAGTGGACCACATATCCGCACAAACCTGGAAAATTCCATCCTCTAAGTCCTGGGGTACGTTTCCTTCCAAAAAGATCGGATTTAAGAATTTCTACAGTTATATCAACATGGGGGATCTATCCGGGCATCGTTCTTAGTTAATAATTTTACGAGTCTTTACATCCTCCCTTACTTAAAATCATTCGTCCTCGAATGAGGATCGGGGAATCATTCGGGTTTGAAAATACAATATGCAACCCCCAGTTTTCACTAACTCAGATTTTTCCTAAAACTTTTGCCAGAGTTTCCTTTGTAAATAGGCCTATCCACCTGTCAGAGAGTCCCCGAAACACACTTCAACGAATTCCACATAATTTAGTTACTTCAACAAATTGCACATAATTCAGCTAACACAATACACACAAATATGGCACGAATTTGAGAAGTCATAAGGGAAAGGGGGGAGATTAGGGGAGTGGGGTGGCTCTCCACAATATGACAGAAAATGCAATTACTTAGAGGTGACAACTTTCATAAACAACTACCTGAATTATTCAAACAAATGAGGGTATTTCTCTTTCATTTCCTTTTCCGCTTCCCATGTGGCTTCCTCGACTTGTTGATTCCGCCATAATACTTTGACCGAAGCAATCTCCTTGTTTCTAAACTTACGAACTTGCCTATCAAGAATAGCAACCGGAACTTCTTCATATGACATTTCTTCATTAATTTCAACGGTCTCAACCGGCACGATGACAGACGGGTCCCCAATCACCTTCTTTAACATGGACACATGAAACACCGGGTGCACCAATGACATCTCAGGGGTCAACTCCAGCCTATATTCCACCTGTCCTATCCTCTGAGTGACCCTATGCGGCCCGACAAACCTTGGCCTCAATTTTCCTTTCTTTCCAAACCGCCTGACCCCCTTCATGGGAGATACTTTCAAGAATACCCAATCATCTACTTGGAACTCCAAATCCCTGCGACGAACGTCCGAATAGGATTTCTGACAGCTCTGAGCAGTTTTCAACTGCCCCTTTATGATTCTAAGCTTCTCTATAGCTTGATTCACAAGATCTGGTCTTAGCAGTTCAGCCTCTCCAACCTCGAACCACCCAACCGGAGACCTACACCTCCTACCGTACAAAGCCTCAAATGGGGCCATCTGAATACTGGCATGGAAACTGTTGTTGTAAGAAAATTCTGTGAGTGGCAAATGATCATCCCAACTACCCTTAAAATCAAGCACACAAGCTCGCAACATGTCCTCAAGCGTATGAATAGTCCTCTCTTCTTGCCCGCCAGTCTGCGGGTGGAAGGCTGTGCTGAGATTTACCTGCGTTCCCAAACCTTGCTGAAATTTCTTCCAAAAGTTAGTTGTGAACTGGTCCCCTCGATCCGAGATAATAGAATCTGGAGTGCCATGGAGCCTGGCCATTTCTTTGATATACAACTGAGCGTATTGTTCTGCAATTTTGGTGGACTTGACTGGCAAGAAATGTGCTGACTTCGTGAGTCGATCCGAGATTACCCAAATTGAGTCAAACTTGCGCGGAGTGCAGGGTAACCCTACCACAAAATCCATATTGATCATCTCCCATTTCCACATTGGTATTTCTATAACCCGCGCCAACCCACCGGGCCTCTGATGCTCGGCCTTCACTTGCTGACAGTTCGGACACCTAGCCACAAAGTCCGCCACACCCCTCTTCATACTGTTCCACCAATAGACCTCCTTGAGTTGGTGATACATTTTCGTAGAACCTGGTTGTACGGAATATCTAGAATTGTGAGCCTCTGCCATTATCCTCCCCCGAAGATCCTCCACATCCGGAAGACATAGTGTCCCTTGACACCGCAAGACACCGTCACCATTGTCGAGTGAAAAAGCGGTGGTCCTGTGACTTAGAATTGCCTCTCTTAACCGCGCCAATGTTGTATCATTGAATTTCTTTTCCTTGACTTCCGTCACAAACGAAGATTCTGCTCCATTATGCACCACAACACTCCCTTCGTCTGAGGCCGAAAGACAAACCCCCAGACTGGACAACTGGTAAACCTCTCGAGCCAAAGGCCTCTGACCTATTTCTAAGTGAGCCAAACTACCCATGGATTTTTGATTAAGAGCGTCTTCCACCACATTCGCCTTCCTTGGATGGTACAAGATATTCATATCATAATCTTTGAGCAATTCCAACCATCTCCTCTGCCTCAAGCTTAATTCCTTTTGTTTGAATAGATACTGAAGACTCTTATGGTCTGTGAACACGTCCACATGGACCCCATAAAGATAATGCCGCCATATTTTCAATGCAAAAACAACCGTTGCGAGCTCCAAATCATAAGTCGGATAATTCTTTTCTTGATTCTTGAGCTTCCTTGAACCATACGCTATAACCTTACCACATTGCATCAACACACACCCCAAACCAACCTTGAAGCATCACAATACACCACAAACCCCTCTGTACCCTCTGGCAAGATCAACACTAGCGCTGAAGTCAATCTCGATTTCAATTCCTAGAAACTCCTTTCACAATCATCGAACCACTGGAATTTGATCGCTTCCTGCGTCAGCTTAGTCAATGGGGAGGCGAGAGTAGAGAATCCTTTCACAAACCTCCGATAATATCTAACTAAACCCAAGAAACTGCGAATCTATGTCGGGGTCGTTGGTCTAGGCCAATCCTTCACAGCTGCGATCTTTTGGGGATCAACCTGAATCCCTTCCCTCGAGACAACAAGACCCAAAAAGGTAACTGATTCTAGCCAAAACTCGCATTTTGAGAACTTTGCATACAACTGGTGCTGATGAAGAGTCTGCTGAACTGCCTTGAGGTGATTAGCATGATCTTCCTGACTTCGCGAATAAACAAGGATATAGTCGATGAAAACTCTCACGAAAGAGTCGAGAAACGGCTTGAATACCCGATTCATAAGGTCCATGAAAGCTGTTGGGGCGTTGGTTAGCCCAAACGACATTACCAAGAATTCAAAGTGCCCATAACGAGTCCTAAAGGCGGTCTTAGGAATATCCTACTCCCTGGTCTTTAGTTGGTGATACCCGGACCGTAAATCAATCTTTGAGAAGAACCTAGCACCTTGAAATTAGTCGAACAAATCATCTATCCAAGACAACGGGTATTTGTTTTTTATGGTGACTTTGTTGAGCTGCCGATAGTCAATAGACATTCGCAGAGATCCATCTTTCTTTCTGACAAAAAGAACCGGTGCGCCCCAAGGCGACACACATGGCCAAATGAAACCCTTTTCTAGAAGGTCTTTCAACTACTCATTTAACTCTCTCAATTCTGTTGGCGCCATCCTGTAGGGTGGAATAGATATTGGTTGCGTATTTGGAAATACATCAATCCCCAAATCGATCTCTCTATCTGGTGGAATACCAAGAAGCTCATCCGAAAAAACATCAAGAAATTCGTTCACAACAGGCACGAACTCGGGAGCAGGCACCTCTGAAGTGGTGTCCGCAACCCGGACCAAATGGCAGATGCACCCTTTTCTGATCATGTTTTAGGCCCTAAGGTAGGAAATAAACCTACCTCTTGGCACAATATTATTCCCCTCCCACTCAATAACTGGTTCATTAGGAAACTCGAGCCTCATAATTCTGGTTTGCCAGTCGAGTTTAGCAAAGCACGAATAGATCCAATCCATTCCTATTATTACATCAAAATCAACCATTCCCAGCTCAATGATATCGCCCGTGGTATCTCGACCACACACCGTGACAACACAATTCCTATAGACTTGTGCGGCCATAATAGATTCACGAACCCGGGTCGACACTGAGAATGGCTCATGAAGTTGTTCTGGTTCTATCCCAAAACTTGAAGCAATAAAAGGGGTGACATATGATAAAGAAGACTCGAGATCAATAAGAGCATACACACCGTAAGTTTGGACAGTCAAAATACCTATGACGACATCTGGAGAAGCCTCTGCACTCTGACGACCACTCAAGGCGTAGAACCGACTGGGTCCTCCCCAACCCCGTGAACCACCCCTAGTTGTACCACGCCCTGCTGGTGCTGGAGGGCTTCGGGATGGTGGGCGTGTTGAGGATGTGGCAGCTGAAGAACTGGATGGCTGGGCAATACCCCAACCTGCTCCGTGGCTGGATGAATGGCAGTCTCTCTGAATGTGACCTCTCTCCCCACACCCATAACATACTGGCCGGTCTAGATAACAGGACCCAGAACGAAACCTCTCACACTTGGGGCATAGGGCCCTCTGCTGCTGCTGGAATCTCCCACCTGAACAACCCGACTGATAGAACCCCCTGCTACCTGAACTGGCCCCAAAACGACCTCCCTGTTGATGATGATGATGACGCCCTGGTGGCGGGGCACTAGCTGAAGACTGAGCATAAGACCGGGATGGCCCTGATGACCCTCTCCCAAGGACTGGTCTCCCACCTCCAAATGAACCTCCAGGGTCCCGCTGACTGGGCCCTACTACTACATTCTCGCTCCATCCTTAACTTAAATTTTCGAGCCTCTGTATCCTGGGCGAATCCCACAATCTTCCCATAATTCATATCGGAATGCAAAGTAGTTGTAGCAGCTTCATTGACAACCAAGGGACCAAGGCCCTGTACGAACTGACGAACTCTTGCCTCCATAGTCGGCACCATGTGAATAACATACTTGGACAGGCGCACAAACTCCATATGGTACTCCCACACACTCCTATTACCCTGTTTGAGGACCTCGAACTCTGTAGCATGGGTTGCCCTTGTCTCGGAAGGCAAGAAATGATCCATGAAAGCATCCGCAAACTCACCCCATCTCGCCGGAGGGCTCCCCTCCTCATGGAAATCCTCCCACATCTCGAACCAAGAGTATGCCGCTCCCTTCAAGTGATAGGAGGCCAAATCTACCCCCTCTGTCTTAGTAGCACGCATGACTCAGAGGGTCTTGTACATTTCGTCGATAAAATCCTGAGGATCAACCTTGGGGTTAGTACCTGTGTACTCTGGAGGGGCTAACCGAAGCAACCGGTTGACCCTAGAACCTGAATAATCCCCTTGCTTACTAGAGGATGCGGGGGAAATATTTGATCTCTGGGCCTGAGAGGCCACCAACTGCGCCAACATCCGAATAGCTCCCCTGAGGTCCTCATCAGAAATACCGGGACCAGAAGCTAGGGCTGGGGATGGATCAGGAACATCAGCGGGAGGGATCGTAGCACCCTCCGCTAGAGCAGGGATTGGAATAGTTTGGCCTGGAACAGAAGAGTCAGGCTGATTCATAGTCGGGGAAATGTCCTCACCCGCACCATCAGATTGAGAATTTATGGCCACACTTGGGGTGGCATCGGCCTCTAGGCCGAGCCGAGCCTTCTTCTTGGGTGCCATTTACTGAAAGTTGAAACAATGCATGAGTTAGAGAGAAACAACATCACCTTTCACTCCATCGCACGATACAGAATAACAATGAAGAGTAGTATTCCTAAATGTCCATGCATCCCCCTAATTATAGATGTGTTCGACAACACACCGATAAGAGGGTCTCTACTAGACACGACTCCGAGACATCCTAGGACACTTTTAAAACCTTAGGCTCTGATACGACATTTGTCACGCCCCAAAACCGAGGGACGGGTCCGGTGCCTAACCGAGTGAACCCGGTCAAGCAAGCCTGTTTAACCTTTCCTACCTGACTCGTTTCACCCCCGTGTTTATAGCATACATTAATTACATGAGTTAGCAAGAGACAAATCAAAAGCATAATTTCATAACATTAAGCCCATTTTCCTCTTTTACCGTTAACAATATTAGGTCTTCCAAACCATACATAAAAGTTACAATGTTCAAGGTACGGAATCACGGTAACGAGTAAGTCCAACACTACCCAAAATATATATACACAACCCACATAGTGTCTACGGAGCCTCTAAGAGTTTGGAGAAATATACATAGACATGCCGGCGACAAGGCCCTGGCTATACCTCAAAACGGAAAATGTACAAAAGGGGAAGCAATATATATATATCAACATACGGCCCCAGAAGGAAGTGGGGCTCATCGGAACTGCTGGAAGGGAGGAGGAGAAAACACCACTATCGGCGATCGGCGCTACCTGCTACAGAACCACCTACATCCATTTAAAAAGATGTAGCGCCCCCGGCAAAAGGGACGTTAATACCATTGAATAGTACTAGTATGTATGAAAAAGCTCTACTCTAGATAGGATAAGCAATAAACAGGAAATAATGCAAATAGAGACTTCACATAACAATCCACACAATCAAAAGTCACCATGTTTCTTATCCTGTTTTTCCATCTTTTGGTTAATGTTCTTTTAAGTTCATGTTAGTTATTATTATTACTGAACCACCGTGTCGTTGTCACACGGAGTCCGGTCTCTGCCCGACCGGCTAAGCCATACTAGGTAAGGCCCGAACAATCATCACATCACATATCTCCACCGTGGCATGTTCACACGGAGTCGGGTCCCTACCCGACCGGCTAGGCCATCTCAACTGAAATAGTGAGGCTAAAATCAACATCATATCACAATTCCATGTCTCCATGTGTTCTACATGGAGTCTGATCCCGACCCGATTGGATAGTCCATCTCACCCTAGGACATTCCCCATCGATTCATGGATCTTTTAGGTCACTTTTTAATTTTCCATCTTTTGATTCACATCACACATCATTCCATTCTTTGTCTCATCTTTCATATCATTACAATCCTTTGGTTCATGTTTCATATCAATTCAATCTCTTGATTAATACTTCATCTCATCATAATCCTTTGATTCATATTTCATGTCATTCTAATCTTTCACATCTACCACACCCATCACATAAGAGGATCTCACACATAGTAAAAGAGGGAACATAATGATCACAATTCATACACTCAAATAACACAACGATATGGTAGTAACATGGAATGGCATGGAAGCAAGAATTTTCCCAATTTTTCACATAAGGCACATGAATTCCATAGAGGATCAAACAAGAGAATCATACCCGGAAAGTGAGCACAAATGGGTTTATCCTACGAAGATTAGAGTTAGCCATACATACCTCGAGTTGGGGATTTCCCTTCATTTCTATCACAATTCACCGGACCTTCTAGCACCTTCAATCTAATTAACAATATCGCATAATTGAATTTAGAATTAGGAATTATGAGCATGTCTTAAACTCACTTGAACATTTTATCAAACACTAGGTGTTCCTTTTGATTAAATAACCCCTTTTTAGTGAAAGATTACTCTAACCTACTTCCCTTTACTAGATTATGGTAATTTGATTACATGCATTCAAGGCCTTTAACCTCCACCTTCATGAACCAACCTACCTATGTTTCATTTTAACGAGAATCTGAAAATTAAGGTTAATGGGGTAGAAGCTTACCTCTTGGGGTAAAGAAAATGGTGGCCTACTCGATTAATTCCACGCCTGAGTAGGGATGGAGGATCAAATTGGTGAAGATGGGACTCTCTCTCACTAGAACCCACTCTCACTTCTTCCTATTTTATCAGAAGGTCGTTAAAAATAAGGGGGATGGGTGTTATATTAGGCTGGAGGTCGGGTTTTAAAATTAGAAAATTGGAAGCCCCGATGCAGGTTTGCGGTCCGGAATGCGATCGCATTCCGGTTATGCGGTCCGCAGACCTGCCACATTATTGGCCTTCAACTGGGCCAAAAAGAAAAGAAATCTGCCCAGGTTTGCGGCAACTATGCGGTCCGCATACCTGTTATGAGAATAGTGCGCCACATAACTTCCTTCGCAAAAACTCAGAAGTAAATATGCAACCCGCATTCATGAAATGCAATAACATTATGGGCCGCATAGATATCCCCAGAATGGACAACAAATTGTCCAACTATGCGACCACTATGCGGTCTGCAGACGTGATATGCGATCGCATAGTGGACCGCAGATCCGCACAAACCTGGAAAATTACATCCTCTAAGTCCTGGGGTACGTTTTCTTCCAAAAAGATCTGATTTAAGAATTTCTACAGTTATATCAACAGGGGGAATCTATCCGTCCATCGTTCTTAGTTAAGAAATTTTACGGGTCTTTACACACATAATTTGGAGGAATATGTGCAATCATGTCATAATGTTTTAATTTCTCAAACAAGCTTGCATAGGACTCTCCTATTGGTGTAAAAATGTCTTTTGACGTTTGTTCCCCTCTATACCCGTGACTTGGATGTGGGTTATAGGGCACTTGAAAATTTTGTGGAGGCTGGTAGAGATTTTGTGGTACTGGTGCTCGCCTTCTAGGGTGTCTTAGTGGTTGGACTGATGACTGGACATTGTACAGAGGATAATACTGATGTGGATTATGTGGAGCTCGGGGATAGGTTTGGGGTTGGGGTCGAGGCTGGGTATATTGGTAAGGTTGACTCGTCAGGCCATGTCGTGATCCTGAGACAATCATGGCAATGTCTTCATGTTACTTCTGACCCAACAATCTTCCCGTGTCATTCTCAATTGCTTGTGTTGTGGCTTTTGAAGCAGAATAGCTCATGATCTTTCTAGACTTCAGCCCATCTTCTACCATTTCTCCCATTTTTACCACATCATTAAAAGGCTTACCCACAACCGAGATCAAATGCCCAAAGTAAGTAGGCTCTGGAGCTTGAAGAAAGTATTCAACCATCTCGTCTTCTTCCATCGGAGGATTGACTCGGGCAGCTTGCTCTCTCCATCTGAGCCCGTATTCCCTAAAGCTTTCATTAGGCCTCTTTTCCACCTTGGTCAGAGATAGACGATCTGGGACAATGTCTACATTGTACTGAAAGTGCTGGGAAAAGTCTTGAGCCATATCGTCCCACGTGTACCACCTGCTGGAGTCCTGGCGGGTATACCATTCTAAAGCTACCCCACTCAGGCTCTAGCTGAAGTACGCCATCAGTAATTCATCTTTCCCCTCGGCGCCTCTCATCTTACTGCAATAACCTATTAGATGGGCTACAGGATCCCCATGTCCGTCGTACAAGTCAAACTTGGGCATCTTAAAGCCGGGCAGTTGGACATCAGGGAACAAACACAAATCCTTATAAGCCACACTCACCTTGCTTCCTAACCCTTGCATATTTCTCAATGATTTCTCCAAACTATTTACTTTCCTAAACATTTCCTCTTGCTCCACATTCTTGGGTGGTTTCTCAGTTTCAAAATGAGGCTCAGAGTGAGGAGTGAAGGAGTAAGGATCTGGGACTTTGAAGGTGGGTTCTGGGGCATAGTATTGGGTATCTGGAGCTGGGAATGCGGGATCACTAGAGGATTAGTGGAGGGTAGCTTGTGGAGGGGGTACAAAAATAGGAGCAGATGTTGGAGCAGGGTATGAAGTTGTTTTGGTTGGTGGGGCATGAAAATTCTGGGACGAAGTGCCGGGGTAGGAGTGGTAAGGGGTGAAGCCTGTGCGTGTTGTGGGGAAAGGTCAACGGTATTGATCTTCTGGGCTTGGGACAATGGTGGAATGGAAGCAGGGTTTTTTGTATAGTTGGTAGGGAATGAAGGTGGAGGGTGTCCTTTAACCCAGGCCAGATACATTTCTGCCATCTGATGTTTTACCCTACAGAGCTCCTCTTTCAGTTTCGATTCTGATTCAACAATTTCCCTCGGCGGGTCCACAGCTCCTGTGTCTGTTTCTTTGGTAGTCATGACTGTCTGGCGCTTTGAACTAGTGTTATAAGGATGACTTGTCGGGATGCCAACAAACTAACCCCCTTCCTGAAATTGAATAAAGGTAATAAAGAAAAATCGAACAAAGCCACCGTGTTAGCATTAAGGCATTTATCAGATAGAAATATCACATTACGTGCAATGCACCTAGCAACAATTAATGGTTCTAGAATGACTTCGAGGGTCACAAGGTCATTTGGCATCATCCCAATTGTTCATTTCAATCTTCTCTTTTCTTCCTTTTCTAGCACATCTTGCTTATTTTCCTTCCTTTTTTCTTTCTAATTATAACTATTTTCTTTCTCACACCTCTCACGTCCTACCACTTCATTTTCATTTTTTTTAATTTTAATAATGATTTGATCGAACCTTATGTAGGTTGCCTATGTTGATACACAATTTTTTCTCAAATTATTTGCAAACTTGCATATAAGCTTTCTAAATTACTCTTCGTAATAATGAGTATTTCTCCCTATATTTCCATATTTTTATTAAATTATTTTCCTGTTTATCTTAATATTTCATATTTAAATAATTCATAAATTATTCTATAAATAATGTCAAAATATTTCCCAGCTCGGTATGTTACTTATAATCTTTTTTATCCATTAAAGTTCAATTATTTCACAAATTAGACAATTGGGTTTTATTTAATTTCAATTATAGCAATTTTACAATTATAGCCTAATTGGACATTTTGTATTATTTTTAATTCGAAGTTTATGCACTTTACACTTAATATTAGTTAATTACTGTGATTTCACTTATTTAAACTTAATTTTATATTGTATATAATTATTAGCTATTTTAATTAATTAATTATCTATTTTATCGGGTATTTAACATATAGCCACATCTATTTTAATTTTACCCACATTTCAACCCAATCTTCAAACCCAATTTACCCAAAACCCATAACCCAAATCCGATCCAGCCCAATCCAAAATTCAACCCGCCCCAACCCCTGATTAAATCTCAGCCGTTGATCAAATGAGATCAACGACCCAGATTATTTCTTTCCTTAATTAACTCAAACGACCCCCCATCCGACCCCTCATTCTTTTGAGACCACTCATCTCTCCACTCATCTCTCTCTCTCTAGTCTCTTCAGCTCCGATGAACTCTTCGTCTTCTCCGGCCATCCCCCTTGCTAGAGACCTTGAAGCCCTCATCCTCTTGCCTCTCATGGCTCTCCTGTGCTGGTGATGTCGTCCTTAAGGCCCTCGAAGGGCGAGAACCCATATGCTTACACCCCCGGTGTCCCTGTTCACCCCAAGCCTCCAAAGCTCTATTCTGAGAGAGGTTGTGGCCTCTGAGGCTCAAGCCATGGCTGTTCGAGGTTCTTTTTCGTCCTCTCAGAGGTTTTATGTGAAACCCTAGCATGTGACACTTCTTATTTTCTTAGACCTACACTAGATTCAGGCTTATTACTAGTATTATTACACTTTTCTCAAAGGTTTTCCGTTTTTAAACAAGTTTTACTTGGGGTTTCCAAAGTTTTTCTTCAAACGATTTTCTCAAAGTTCCGGTGACTTTTCTCGCATGCTTAAGTGTTTACCGCTTTAAATCATGGATTGTTATGTTAGAACTTTAGTTTTTAACACTGCTTTAAATCCTTAGTATGTCTGCTCTTATGATTTGTACGTGTGTCTGTTTTCCCATGAACGATTCATGTTTCTTTGTGATTGCTGCTTCGTTGTGCTAATGAGTCTTTGATTTTGTCGTTTCTTATACTTGAATCAGTATTATCTTGAATCCCTGAATGATTGTAAGTAGTATTGTATTGATTTCTATATGTTGATACATGAGACATTCCCTTAATTAGTATCAATTTCGAATCCCTGATTTTTGTGTGGATACTTGTACTGATTTTCGACTACTTCCTTTGTTTTACAACTTCAAATTATTTTATTACCTTATTATTTGATCGACTGCTCTATTAATGGAGTGTTACTGTTATTTCTTTAATTAAACCCTAAGTACCTAGCCCTGATTACTTACGCTATACTTAAGGTATTTTGAATGATTTCCTTATGTGAATTGTTTTCTTATTTGCCACTTTTCCCTTTGCCTTTGAAATGTCTCCCTTAATTAAGGGAAGACTTGGCTTGACTCTTATTTTTACTAATTTCGAGATTCTTACCAATTACTGAACAACTTGGTTCTTTCCTTATTTGTCCTGAACTGATCATCTTTGCCTATTTGACTCCTTACCGTTTGAGTATTGAAATCCATTGACTTAAGGGAACCGTGTCATTGATTTTCTGACTGATTGATTCTGAGTTCTTTGATTACCATGCTATTCTGATTCTTACCATATTTTGCTACTCATGTTTCAACTATAAAAGTTCTAGCTTTTCACAAACACAAGGGAGACACACAGACTTGTGTTAAAAAACTCTGTCTTTCTTACAAAGCTCTTTGCTTTACTACTCTCTTCTTTTGTTTTGGGTTACTGTTAGCCGGCTATAAGCCAAGGCTAACCATTGTGATATTTTGTCTTGCTTTTTCAATTCTGCTTACTCTTTTCTCACTGGTATGTTCTAATTAATGTTCAAGTTTCAAACCAATGTGTTTACTACTATTTCAGTTTATCATATTCCTAATTGTTTTCTACTTGTGCTTCTACTGTTCAAAATGCAATTAATCTCTTGTTTATCTATTAGTACTTACCATGCTTTATCTCTCTAAGACGTACATGCTCTGGCTGAGTCAATAATGCTTATATAGGTTCAATTAGGTTGTTCAATATCATGTTTAGTTTAACTCTACTATCCCCCTGATCCCCTGAACCTCTTTGAGTTATGCAACTGTTAAACAAGTTTTACTTAATCTATGTATCTTCTTCTGCCTATTATGTAACTTATTTGTCCCCAATCCCCATTGTCCTGGTATTGCTGAACTTGTTGTGATCTATTCTTCTCTGTTCTTACTACTGTTTTTGAAAGTTGCTCTGTCAAAATAGCTCTTTAGTTTATGAAGTCTTTCAAAAAAAATCTTTTTCTCTTTTAAATACACTCCTGGCACTTCTCACTACTCCTAGAAACTTAGGTTCTACCCCTTTAGCTTAAGCATTGCTTAGGGAATCTTGAGTTCCCTCTGAACTTTGACACACTGATACTGGTAATTCCACACTGCATATGCTCAACTTTGGAAGAAATGTGTGGGTGCTGGTATTGGTCAGGGACCCACGAGGTTCTTATGGAGCTTTGCCGCACCCGGACCATGAAAGGTTGTGAAACTCGAAAGGATTGAGGTTGGGAGATATGGGCCGGATTGAAGGCTCCCTATAGAATTAGCTTCTTATTTTCCTTTAAGTGATGTAATTTATTATTCTTGGTTTGTAATAATTTGTAAACGAATAATTGGGGCTGGATAGTGGATATGGGAGGGGGTTATGCATGTTTAGTATAGTAACGGGTAGAAATCATGAC
>ML275043.1:44992-57104 GCA_005239495.1 Nicotiana undulata | reverse complement strand
TCCAGAATCTTTATTCTCAACCTTATGATCGTATCTTTTATGCAATTATGGATGCATTACCCAGCATTCAATTTCGTTGTGCCCTTGCCTTTTACATGTTTTACAATATTTTGGCAAGTAGTCATACTTGATCTTAATCAATTTAGATTCCTCCGGTCCAGTCTTGTCACGACCCAAATTCCAATTGTTGAGTGTCATATGGCACCTAGTCTTAGGGACTAGGTCACATATGAAATAGCAACAATATTTAACCAACATCTGACGATTTCAAAATTGATAACTCTTTACAAATTCCAAAACCGGTAATACAAATCCTAAGATCTACTGAGTTACTAGGAGGTCTACAAATACAATTATTTTGAAATAAGGACAAACAGTATAAACACAACATCAGAAGGTGACTCCAAAGACTGCGAACGCAACAACAGGTTTACCTTGAGTCTCCACAGCAAAATCCGTACAGTAACAAGCGATCTACTGATTTCGATATACTTGGATCTGCACAAAAATGTGCAGAAGTGTAGTATGAGTACACCACATCGGTACCTAGCAAGTATTAAGACTAAACTCAGTGGATTAGTGACGAGGAACAGTCAAGACACCTACTGGACTAAATAACCTGAGCAAGTATAAGTGTAGACCTAACAAAATACATTATCTCTATAAAACTATGCATAATGACAATGAGAATACGGTACTTGCAATAAGAAATATAAACAACAATTATTAGCGGAACAAAAAAAGTAATAACACATTAGAGTAAGCTAAACACATCCTAAGTCCGGTGAACACAATTAAAAGAAGGGTACATAGCAACTAGATGAAAATAACCACTTACACGTCAGGTTTTATCCAATAATCTCCACGAGGTACCGAACCTCAAAACATTCATAATTCACGGATCCCAATTTGTGAACCCTAAACACTTGGCATCTTGTGCCTTCATTACAACCAATAAATGCACGGACGTTGTATGTGCCAATAGAACCCTCCTCGCGTAGAGGCAAATAGACGAGGGTGTATAGAAATGATCAATAACATCAGGATCCATTTTCTTGAATCGTTAGGGGCGATTAACTACATGTATGCTTGTGCTAGTGTTATATCGTAGTTCAAGCAAACTAATAAGAATAGAAACAATGAATGACACATAAGAAACGATCACCAAGAAATGAACACGGTATAACTCATACAGGGTGGGCGCACCACTACACAAATATCAACAATAACAATACCCCAGTCCATCACAAGTCATCACAATCTATCCCTGACATAGCCCAACTTATCTCGCCACATACGCAATAATAAAGTAAATATCCGCCTTGTCTCGCCACACGTGCATCATAATGTTCCCACCTTGTCTTGCCATATGCGCAACCCACATATATCGCCCGCCTTGTCATGCTACATGTGCAAATATCAATTGTAACAATAGCACAACAAAAATTTCGTGCAACACAATAACATTCGCACGGCAGAAACCCCATGCATCACAATAACAACCGCATGATAGAAACCTCGTGCATCACAATAACAACCACACGACAGAAACCTCGTGCATCACAATAACAAGTACAACAGCAACAATGACAATAACAAAAGATTACGACAAATAAATCAACTCAGAAATTCTAGAACTTAAAAAAAATGGAAGAAACAAACTCACAAGGAAAGACACAACCGAAAATAACGATACCACCTAGAAATAGCTCAACAAGGAAGAGATATTGTGTATAAATGACCTCCACATAAGTGCAATTCAACAACAAGAGAGATATCACGAGTCGATAATTCCAAATAAGGATAAGGCAACTATGACAAAGGATAACTAACTTCATTTAGGATTTAGCACTCATGAAAAAGGCACAACAATTACAACTAAGGATAAGGAATGGAAAGGATAATCATGGACCTAATTAAGGACAAACAATTACAAAAGAGATAATAATAATTTAAAATAAAGATAAGCAGTTAGGAAAGGATGGAATGGCAATCGAAGAGGCAACAACTTCAGTTAAGTCACACAGGAGTTAAATAGGCAATAACATTAGAACATGAAGCAATTAATTCTAAATAAAACACGTAGAGGTGAAACTAGTAAATGAGAAAACTTAACATAATAAAACAACTTCATATCTAATGAACATAAGAACCCACGAGCCCTAAAAGGTCAATTTTTTCACAAATAATCATGCGCACGTACTCGTCACCTCGCGTACACGAACTTTACATGATACATTAGCATAAAAGACTCAAATCCTAAGGGGCAGTTCCCCCACACAAGGTTTGGCAAGATACTTACCTCAAAGAAGCTAGACTGCTACTCTAAAATGAACTTATCGAATGAAATAACCTCCGTATAGCTCAAATCTAGCAAAAACAACTTTTTAAAACATAAATAAAACTCACAAGAAACTATTCTGGATAATAAAGTTTCAATCTTTATCAAAAACTAAAAATCAACCCAAAAGTCGATCGCCGGGCCCGCACCTCAGAACCCGACAAAATTTACAAAATCCTAACACTCATTCAATTACAAGTCCAACCATACTAATTACATCCAATTCCGGCTCTGAATCGATGTTCAAAACCCAATTATTCTCTTTAGAAAAGTTTAACCCCCAATTCTCCAATCAAAACATGGATTAATTCAAAAATGAACTTTTGTAAAAATATTAAAATACAAAAATTATAGTTAGATACTGACCCGCATGAAAAGACGAGAAGAACGCCGTGAAAATTACCTCAATCGGAGCTCTAAAACTCAAGATATGCTCAAAATACCAAAATAACGCGGTCTGATTTATATACTTAGGGACTTTCGCTTTTGCAACAAAAAATTTGCACCTGCGCATTTCCAGTTGTAATTTCCGCTTTTGCGGACCAATTTCGCACCTGCGGGGTCGCAGGTGCGGACCCAACTTCGCATCTGCGAAGCACCTGCACCAGCTCTCTTCTCCAACACTAAAATGAGCATAACTTCCTCATACGATGTCCAAATTTAACGTTTCATTTTGGTATGACTTCATAATTATGATACGGATCTATTTCTTTAAATAAAACAGAAATTGGAGCATATTTTCTTAATTTGATACCATTTATTCTTGAAGAAACGAAGCTGAAACATAAAAAACGAGCGCAACAGAACCCAAACCTATTCGAAACTAACCCCAGCCCCTCGGGACCACGTCCGAACATACCAATAAGCCCCAAAACATTACGCGGACCTGCTCTAGTCCTAAAATCACATCAAACAACATCAGAACTACGAATAGCACCATGAATCGAACTCATGAACTTTCAAATAACACGAAGTTGTTCAAGACCTTATTCCTCCGAACGAGACTTTAATTCTTAAAACGACCTGCAAGTCGTTACAAGTCTCATCTTCTTTTTCCACTATCTTAATTCTTTGAGAAAATTTTGCAAGTAAATTCACTTCTACCTTAACCTTTGCACAACTAGGTCTTATGCCATTTTGTGTAACCAAATCAACATGTAGTGGATTACCTACCGCTCTTGCCAAAGAAAATACGACTTCCTTACTAAAAAAATTAGGTGGTAGCTCTGGGAGGCTAATCCACACAATAGCTATGGGGGGTCTCTTCATCAGGTTTCCACTACGGATTCCACTTAGTACATCGCATTTGCGTCATTTCACCTTGTGCCTTCAAGTAGAAAAGCTGGCTTCGAAAGTAGATGAACATAGTCCTCTATCAATGATAACCTAATTAGCGCATGGTATCCTCAATAAGCCTTATAGAACATGCACCTTTCAACTCACATTGAATTGGGATGACCTTACGCAATTCGTTGATGATAGGCTTCCCATAGGAAAATTTCCCCAACACTGCTAGTTGCAAGCCTTGTTTAACTATAGATTGCTTCACTTCTGTCTTTTTCCAGCATATTATAGGCTTTCCATGTCAATACTCCACTGGTTTTATAGGAACAACGGTTAGGGTTTGCATGACAGTATTTAATGATTTTGGTTGTAGAAAATTTGCGTAGTTTTGGGTTGGATTTGTGGGTGTAATGGATGTCATAGGTTGTGGGTGTGTGTAGATGACTGACCAGCCCCATCAGGTGACTGGACAGTGGCCAGCGACGCCATGAACGAGCTCGCGAAGCTTTTCGCCCAGTCTTCGCAAAATCACCAGTCGCCACAGCTCTTAGACGCGCAGATGGGTTTAGGGTTTAGACCTGTTACTATTTGGGCAGTCCAATAAGATTTTCTTTAACCATATTTTTTGCAGATAGTTTTTAAATATTTTGAATTGTTAATTATTGTAACTTATAATATCTTTTATTTTTATTTTTTTTGTAGATTCTAAGTACGTATATTTTTTTTAAGAAAAAAATAAAGAATCTATATTCGAATTTCGGTCGAGATTTGGCCGATTTTACCATCGTACTCTGAAAAGTTCAAATAAATTGAACGGAGAAAATATATAATATAATTTCTATTGAATAAATTTTATTATGATAAAAGTAAGCTGTAGAAAGTTGACTTTAGTACCTTTGTCATGTTAAGTATCTTTGTCTTTGTCACTTTCATTCAATCTCCCTCTGACATATTGATGATGGCTTAGTAAATTATTTAAAGGAGATTTGGAAGGTAGAAACATGAGCGAGAAGCTAGTCTTTAATATGATTAGATTCCTAGTCTTCTTCATTATTATTCTTCAAAGGGATAGAAACCGTCAAGCTCATCAATATTTTTAAGTTGTTTATGTATAGGTTACGGGTTTAAGCAGTAGAATCGGCTAATGATATTTGCATCAGAATAGACTGCCTATATTATACTCTTTGATAATGCGATCTCTCCTTGGACCTTACGTGAATGCCGATTCTTTAACTGCCCTTTTTTTTGTTAAATCTTTTAAATCCAAAACTCCAAAAGTAACCCCATGGAATTTTCTTGGATGATTTTTGAGATATTAATTTAGAGCTATCGTTTAAAATATAATCAGCATTTTATAAAGTAAATAAAAAATAATTATAACTTAAAGAAGCGATGGAAACCTGATTTGTTTTCTATTTATTCTTGTCCGCTTCTTGTTCACTTGGAGTCGAAATATTTGGTTTTTAGACTACAGTGCACATTGAGGACATCTGATTCAATTCATCAATTTTTTGCACTGTTTACAGAAGAGGCAGGAGAAATCTAGCAAAGATAAGTATTAATTATCACTCCAATTGTAGTGGGGGGTTTTTATTTGCTAGCTAGGTAACTATACTTTTGAGAAGAAGACTAAGAGAGGGAATTATTTTTGGAAAAAACAAAAAGGTGCATGTAGTAGATACATTAGCATGAATGGTCTCGAGTAGTAGTTGCACAATGGATTAAAAAAATAATTATTCATTTATATTATCCACTAAAAAATGAATCAGATAATAAATTTTTAAAAAATTAGTTAAATATGGATAAATTTCTTATTATCCACATAAAAAATAGATAACAAATGTGATTAAATTTTATATTTGTAAAGAATCAAATTGGGATTCTCTTAAGTTTTGGGGACTAGGAAATTTTTCAAAAACGATCATACAAGGAGTCATAGATAATATAAATTGGGCCGTATAATTTATCTGTTTTTTGCATTACAAACCGCTCATAATCGACCCGACCGGCCCGTTTGCCACCCCTAGTCTCGAGAGATTGAAAAATAAAAATGACAGCCTGATAAACAAAGTACTCCACAAGGTTCAGCGAAGTACACCACCCTAGAAATATGATGTAGACAACTTACCATAATATAAGCATTAGTAAGTGCTTTCACACGCTTGTGATCAGAATAGAATGTATGTTACTTATATAAGTTTCAAACGCTATGACAAGTGATAACATATCGATAGATTTTTCTAGAGTTCATGTGACTATTTTTCAAACTTGTCTCATTTTTAAGTTGTGATTATCTTTTTAATACTTTACAAACGCTGACCATATTGTATACAAACCTACAAGTGATAGCAGGATACTATTTTTACTATTTTCTAGCAGTAAATAGTCAATTGGAGAACAGAGTAGCTAGTTTCAGACGATATTAGAATAACGAGAATCAGGCATAACATCCATAACTACCCAATTGAAGAATAGGGTAGTTAGTGCATAATGTTTTCCTCAACTATATCCAACATCATCTAAATTGGTTTAGTACACAATTATTATGGTCTAACAGGCCCTCTTTTTAATCATGATTTAGGACCTAACTTGTCACGACCCGAAATCCCACCTTTCAGGACCGTGACTGCGTCTAACGTTGAAGCCGCTAGACCAGCCAACGTACACAACATTTGACATTGATAGAACAACGTAACGGTATTTAAAACCATTAACTTTCAAATCTTTACTGAACATCCCAAATCGTATCAAACGTTGCACAGCAGAAAATAATATTACTTCAAAACTCATAATGAAATGATAAGACAACAACAACGAACAATCCCAAACCGGGGTGTCACAACCTCACGAACTAACTAAACTGAGTGCTAAATACAAAGTCTGAAAAAAAATATATAATTGTCTTGGAACTAGGAGAGAAAGGCAAGACAATGAGGAAATCCAGGTGTAGGAGAGACACCAAGGCCCACGAACGCCAGCGGGTATACCTTGAAGCTCTGGGTGGACTGAAGGGTATTCCCTCTAACGATGTCCACTGGGTCCGGCTGCGGGATCTGCACAACATAAAGAAGTGCAGGTGTAGCATCAGTACAACCGACCCCGTGTACTGAGTAAGTGCCGAGCCTAACCTCGGCCGAAGTAGTGACGAGGCTAGACTTGACAATGACGATAACCTGTCCTAATCTACAGCAGGTAACAGGGATAAAACAAGACAAGAGATAAGCAAGGAAGTAAGGGATACGGGAGTAGTAAAGGGGAACCAAGTGGTGTGAAACAGTATAATTGACAGATAGAAGTAACCAAGGGAGGCAATCTAACACAATAGCCAACGAAGCAAGTATAAATATCCGAAAGTAAACAATGGCACGGCATCACCCTTCGTGCTTTTGGCTTTCATGGTAGGGGACCAGGTGTTCCTTCGAGTGTCGCCTATGAAGGGCGTGATGAGATTCGGAAAGAAGGGAAAGTTGAGCCTTAGGTATATTGGTCCATTTGAGATTTTGGACAAGGTAGGAGAGGTGGCCTACAGAATTGCCTTGCCACCACATTTATCAGCAGTGCATCCAGTGTTTCACGTATCTATGCTCTGGAGGTATATGGCAGATCCATCTCATGTTCTTGACTTCAGCGGTGTCCATTTGGACAAGGATCTGACTTATGAGGAGGAGCCAGTAGCCATATTAGATAGGCAGGTTCGCCAGTTGAGGTCGAAGAGTTATCCTTCGGTCCGTATTCAGTGGAGAGGTCAGCCTGCCGAGGCAGCTACTTGGGATTCCGAGTCCGATATGAGGAGTTGTTACCCCCATCTTTTCTCAGGCTCAGGTATTTTTCTATGTCCGTTCGAGGAAGAACGTTTGTTTTAGAGGTGGAGATTGTGATGACCCAAAAGGTCATCCTAAGTAATTCTAGCTAAATCTGTGTTCCGAGGCCCCGAAGGCCTCCGTTAATCTCACCTCGATATGCGTGCGCATCCCGGGCACGTAGCCGGGAAGCTTCTATATGAAAATTTGATAAAAAATGGAACTTTGAATTGAATAATTGAATAAAGTTGACTTTGGTCAACATTTTTGGTAAACGGACCCGGACCCGTGATGTGACGGTCCCGGAGGGTCCGTAGGAAAATATGGGACTTGGGCATATGCCCGGAAGCGAATTCCGAGGTCCCAAGCCCGAGAAATGAATTTTTAAAGAAAATTGTTTTCTGAAAGTGATAAATACTTTTGAAAATGAATAATTATGTGAAAACCGTGTCACCGGGCCTGTATTATGGTTCCGGAGCCCGGAACAGGTTTATTATAGGTTATGTGACTTATCTGTGAAATTTGGTGTAAAACGGACTTGAAATGACGTGATTCGGATTAAAAATGGGAAAATTTAGAAGTTTATGAAGTTTGAGAAAATTCTATAGATTTTGGAGTTTAATTCCTTGTTCTGATGATATTTTGATGGGTTAAAAGCTTGAACAAGTTCGTATGATGTTTTGGGAGTCGTGTGTGTTTTTGGTTTTGAGCCCCGAGGGCTCGGGTGAGTTTCGGGTAGCCAACGAGGTGTAAAAAGATAGGAAAATCTGGTGTAATTGCATTTTTGCTGGTGTCAGTTCCATTACTCTATGCCATCGCATTGATTGGCCTGCGATCGCATAGCTTCGTGCCTGGGGGGTAGTCTGTTACACTATGCGATCGCATAGCATACTCCGCGATCGCATAGTGTATTAGGTGGGTAAGGGCAGGTGGAGGAAAATACTCTGTGCGGTCGCTGTTTCCTTTGTGCGATCGCATAGGGGAGGGGTTGTATACCTGTGCGATCGCAATAGCCATTCCGCGATCGCAGTGCACCCAGCCTTGGTCTCTATGCGATCGCATCCCTTCTTTCGCGATCGCATAGAGATATTTCTGCCCAGTTATTAAAATACCCAAAACAGAATGTTCAATTACGGGAATTCCATATTTTTGCACCATCTTCTTCCTCCCCAAGCCCCATTGACGACCTCCAAGTTATTCTACCCCCATAACCACTTGGGTAAGTGACTTTCACTTTAATTACTTCCATTTTCCTTCATCAAACAGTAGAATCTAGGTCTAAATCATGAAATCAAAGTGGGAAATTGGGTTTTTGGGAAAATTGGATGATTCAACCTCAATTTGGGGTCGAATCTTGAAATAAATCATATATTTTAACTCGTGGGGTAATGGGTGAACGGGTTTTGGTCCGAACCTCGAGTTTAGACCACGTGGGCCCGGGGTCAAATTTTGGTAATTTTGGAAGAATGCTAGAAATTGAATATCTAGGCTATGGGATTGTGTTATTGAGTTTTTATTGATATTATTGAATTAATTATGCCTAGATATCGTTGTTTCGGAGTCGGATTATAAAGGAAAGACGGTCTTAGAGGGTTGATTGCTATACTTTGGACCGAGGTAAGTGTCTTGCCTAACTTTGGTGAGGGAATAGGTATTATTTGCTATGTGCTAAGTGATTATCATGTTCATTGCATAGGTGAGGTGACGAGTACCTATGCAATGTGTGTCAAGCATGCCCGTGAGTCTATTTTGATAGAAATTGCAATATTTCTTCCATGTTCAGCATATTACGAGATTGTCTTTACTTGAAAATTTATTCTTGATTGAAAGTATTGGCTGTTGAGTTTGAGAAGTATTGATACGAAAGATAGCACAAGTGTAGAGTATGTGATTGAGGTGATTGGTTATAGCTGAGACCCTTGCCGGGGATTTCTTGAACTGCTAATTGATGTTTCCCCCTTGTCGGGTGTTTGAACTGCTTATTTCCACTATGCTGTACTCCTTGCCATGTTGTCTGTGATTGTTTGGTGAGGAAGAGTGTAATGCACTAAGGGTGATGACGTGCCATGATATTTGATTATATTTCATAGTGAGGAAGAGTGTAAAGCACGAATGGTGATGCCGTGCCATGATTCATATTTATTATAAGCACGAAGGTAAATGCCGTGCCATGATTTTATTGATTATAAGCACGAAGGTAAATGTAGTGCCATGATTCATATTTATTATAAGCACGAAGGTAAATGTCGTGCCATGATTTTATTGATTATAAGCACGAAGGTAAATGTCGTGCCATGATTCATTGTACATTGCATGGTGAGGAAGAGAGTAAAAGCACGAAGGGTGATGCCGTGCCATGATATTTGATTTCATTGCATCTTGAGGAAGAGAGTAAAAGCACGAAGGGTGATGCCGTGCCATGATATTTGATTTCATTGCATCGTGAGGAAGAGAGCCCTCAATTTTTACCATGAAAATTCTTAGTTTTTGATTTAAAAATGATTAAAAGCAATGACTAATTGAAAGAGTAAAGTTTAGAATTGATTACCTATGACTTGGGGATGATATTTGGTGAAGAAATTCGTTCCTAGGGCTATGGAGTTCGAAAATTTGAAGAAGAAGAAGTCTGCCCGTTTTATATATATTTTTTTCTGCCAGTTATTTTGCCTCGTCTATCATGCCAAACGATCCCGAAAATCGATTTTTATGCCTCCAATTGATTCCTTTTGAAATTCTAGTCAAGTTAGGCTTTTGAATCACTCAATTTGACCTTATAATGAAGGAGATATGTAGGTTTTAATATTCGTAAATAGTGTAAATTTTTAATACGCCGTCAGTGGCCATTACGTAATTAACCTGAAACATCTGGCAACCTTAGTAAAATGACCATAAAATCCTCATACGATGTCCAAATTCGATGATTCTTTTTTTTTACGGGTCTGTAATTACGATATAGATCTAATACTTCATTCAAACAGAAATCGGAGCTCATTTGTTCAATATAATATCATTTATGATTGAAGAAATGACGTCGAAGCATAAGAAAGAACGAGCGCAACACAATCCAAACATATTTGAAACTCACCCGAGCCCTTGGGGCTCTAAACCAATCATGCACGCAAGTCTAAAAGCAGCATACGGACTTGCTCGTGCAATCAAATCATGAAAATAACATGTAAAATCATGAATTAAACCTCAAAACTCATCATTTTCATCAAGAACTCTTAAAGTTCATAATTTCTCAACCGGATGTCTGAATCACGTCAAACGAACTCCGTTTTTCACCAAATTTCACAGGCAAGACTTAAATATCATAACAAACCTGTATCAAGCTCCAGACATATGGTTCCGATACTAACGATTTCACACATTAATTCTTTTTCTTTATTTCATAATTATTTAAGCAAAATAATTTCTTTCAAAAATTGATTTCTAAGGCTTGGGACCTCGGAATTCATTTTCGGGCTTACGCTCTAGTCCCATATTTTACTTCGGACCTCCCGGGATCGCCAAAACACGGATCCAGGTCCATTTACTAAAAAAGTTGACCAAAGTCAACTATGATCAAATTTAAATTCTAGAAATCACTATTTCTCACATTTTACATAAAGCTTTCTGGTTTAACGTCCGGACTGCGCACACAAATCGAAGTATTTAAAATTAGTCTTTTTATGGCTGTAAAGCATGGAACGGAGTCTAAATTCATAAAATGACCCCTTGGGTCATCACAATCTCCACCTCTAAAACAAACGTTCGTCCTCGAACGGACATAGAAGATTACTTGAATTTGCAAACAAGTGTGATATTTACTTTGCATGTCCGATCGGACTCCCAAGTAGCTGCCTCAATGGGCTGGCCTCTGCACTGCACTCGAACTGAAAGACAACTCTTAGACCTCAACTGACGAACCTGCCGGTCTAAAATGGCTACCGGCTCCTCCTTATAAGTCAAGTCTTTGTCCAATTGGATAGAGCCGAAATCTAACACGTGGGACGGGTCACCATGATATTTCCGGAGCATAGACACGTGGAATACCGCATGAACTGAGGATTACCCTAGAGGCAACACAAGTCTATAAGCTGCCTCCCCCACCTTATCAAGAATCTCAAACGGCCCGATATACCTAGGATCAACTTTCCCTTCTTCCCAAACCTCATAACACCCTTCATGGGTGATACCCGAAGCAATACTCTCTCTCCAACCATGAATGCCACATCACGAACCTTACGATCGACATGACTCTTTTGCCTAGGCTGAGCTGCACGAAGTCTCTCCTGAATAATCTTGACCTTATCTAAAGCCTCCTGAACTAAGTCGGCTAAGGATCATAATTATGCAAGTTCTTGCTAGAATTCATGGCAAAAATGGTTAATTCATAACTTCCCAAAATCCCCAAATTTCTATCAATTTCTATAAAATATTTAGGATAATTAGAAGGGAATTTCATTAGGAATTGATGTTAAAATCATGAAAACTAAGGAATTAACTTACCTTGATGACAATGGTGGAACACCCTCTTGAAATGCTCTCAAAAGGTTGAGGAGCAAGATGAAAATGGAGGAAAAATGGGCTGGGTCCCGTATTAAAATACACTGCCCAGCTGCTTGTACTATGTGATAGCAGCTGGGCCAGTGCGTTCGCACAGGGCAATTGCCCAGGGCCCTCAAGAAGCATAGTGTGATCGCAG
>ML275043.1:18249-44898 GCA_005239495.1 Nicotiana undulata | reverse complement strand
GGGGGGGGTAGGCAGCTTTGTGCGATCGCGGGGGTGATGGCTGTGATCGCGGAGAACAAAAAGGGCCCAGTCAAAGCATACCATGTGCGATCGCGGATAGACCTGTGCGATCGCACATGTCATTCTCTCACCCCAAGTCCAACCTCTTATGCGATCGCAGCTGATTGCCTGCAAACGCACTGAAGAAAACCAGACAGAAAAATTCTGGTGTTTTGGAATTAACTCCGAGGGATCCGAAACTCACCCGAGCCCCTCGGGACCCCGTTCAAAGACACCAACAAGTCTGTATTCATGATACGGACTTGCTCGAACTTCTGGAACATGAAAAACAATAACGAAACTCAAAATTCAACCCCAAAACCAAATTGAGTCAACTTAAGAACTTAAGAATTCTAGAATTCACTTCATTGCGCCGAACGAGTCTATACTACTCGGAATGACTTCAAATTTTGCAGAAAGTCATAAATGACATAACGAACTATTCCCGATCTCGGAATTGCATTCGGACCTCGGAAGCATAAAATCACATACAAAACCAAATTTCAAGTTCTATGAAAATCCTCAAAACTTCACTAACTCTAAATTTTCCATTTTGATCCGAAACCCGTCAAATCAAGTCCGTTTCTTACCAAATTTCACAGATAACTTAGATAACACATATTGAACCTGTTCCGGGCTCCGGACCCATAATACGGGCCAGGCAGCACAGGTTTCACATCAAGGTTCATTTTCATAAGCCTTTATTATTTTCAGAAAATAATTTTCTTTAAAAATTTATTTCTCGGACTTGGGTCCTCGGAATCCGATTCCGGGCATACGCCCAAGTCCCATATTTTCCTACGGACCGTCAGATCACGGATCCGGGCCTGTTTACCAAAAATGTTGACCAAAGTCAACTTTATTCAATTAATTATCATAAATTCAACTCTTTATCAAGTTTCACATAAAGGCTTCCCGGCTACGTGCCCGGGCTACTCACACACATCGAGGTGAGATTGATGGAGGCTTTCGGGGCCTCGGAACACAGTCATAATTAAATTTACATAAGATGACCTTTTTGGGTCATCACACCCGAGGGCTCGGGTGAGTTTCGGATAGGCCACGGGGTGTTTTACACTTGAAAATAACTGTTGGTTATTCCAGTTCTGGAGTCCAGGTATTTTGACATGTGCGATCGCATAGAGTAAAAATTAGAGGTGTCCTGTTTGGTACCCTGTGTGAACGCAGCTCAGTGCTTGTGATCGCGAAGCACATCCTTGGCCAAGCTGTGCAATCACACAGCATACAGTGCAAACGCACTGAGTAAATCAGGCTTGGGGGGAGGGGAGGTCAATACCCTGTGCTATCGCTCCCCTCCCCATGCGAACGCACTACACAATTTTCTCTTACCCTGTGCGATTGCACCTCTTTATCCACGATCGCACAGTTGCCCAACCCAGCTAATATAAATACCTGTTAAAGAACGGGCAAAACACTTTCTTCTCAAAATTTTCGAAGTTCCAGCCCTAAAAACGAGTTTTCTTCAACAATCTTCATCCCCAATTCATAGGTAATCAATTCCAAACCTTGTTCTTTCAATTCCTTACTATTTTGCATCACTTTTAAAGCAAAAACAAAGAATTTTTATGGTAAAAATCTAGGATTTGGGTAGAATTAGGGAGTTTTGTAAATATTGAATTTTTTATATCAAATTAAGGTCGGATTTCAAAACTAATAGCATATTTGGGTTCGTGGGTGAATGGGTTAACGTATTTTTGTCCGAACCCCGAGTTTTGATCAAGCGGTCACGGGGTCGAGTTTTTACTTTTTTTTTGTTGAGAAAAGCTTAGGAAAATTATATTTTCAATAAAGTTAATTCCTTTAGCATTAGTTAATTATATTAAGTTAATTTTGATTAGATTCGAGCAATCTAGAGGTGAATTCAAATGGAAAAGCAATAATTGAGCAGTGAGTGGCCTGCGGAATTGACGTAAGTATTTGGTCTAACTTTGGCTTGAGGGAATAGGACTCCCCACTTGTTTGTTATGTGAATTGCATGGGTGTGGTGTATAGGTGTGGTGACGAGTATCTATGCACCACCCAAATTATTCACTAAACATGATCCCCTTTCCCGTTTCCCACTTATTTGATTATTGTCTTAACTGTTACATGTTCATTATTGTTTCTACTATTTGGCCTTGTTGAATTGTTGTGACTATTTGGAAAGAGTATTGTTTGTTTGAACTGGTTTCCTCGTGATATAAATATGGCTGAGAGGTTTGGTATTATTTTATGGAATAAATGCATATTCTTGTTGGTTTCTTGGTTGAGAAGTTATTGATGAAGTCATGAGAAAAATGCAGTTTATTATTTATAATTATTGGAACAAATGTATTGTGAAAGGCTTAGCCTGATTTTGTGAAATTTTGAATAAACTGATATGATATGTCTGGTGGGAGCGGGTTGCACGCCGCAACAAGGAGTGATAAGGGAGCACATGCGGGATCGGGTTGCACGCCGCAACAGGAGTAATAAGGGAGATATTTTAGGGAGGAGCAATAAGGGAGGACATGTGGGAGCGGGTTGCACGCCGCAACAAGGAGTAATAAGGGAGGAAATTTACATTTATATTTTGCTGATTTTTTTTTCAAGAAAAAGAGAATCAAAGTTTTGAAAAGCTAAAATGTTTATTTTACTACTCTTTAAATATTTTAGTACTATTTTTATTTAAAGTTAAAGTTTGAAACTCTGAAAAGATATTTGAGAATTGGTTATACCTGAGTTATTTTATTTTATTTGGTTGCAGCACTTAATTATCTATTTGTTTAGATTTATTTCTTGCTCATTATTTATTGTTGTTAAAGATTATATTGTTGAAGCCCTCCTTAGCCTCGTCACTACTTCGCCGAGGTTAGGCTCGGCACTTACTCAATACATGGGGTCGATTGTACTGATACTACACTCTGTGCTCTTTTGCATAGATCTAGGTTCTATTCAGTAGTAGAGGATTCCAGGACGACCACCCGATTCATTTGGAGACACGAGGTACATCTGCCGGCGTTCGCAGATATCCGAGAGTCTCCTCCTATATCTACATACACTGTTTTATTTTATTCAGAACAGTTACACTATTTCTTTCAGCCATTATTTGTGGTATTCTTTAGTAGTGCGTGGATTGTGACACCAGGCCCTGGGATAGTCCTAGAGTTGTTATTATAATTAGTTCGTGATTCGTTCAATTTAATCGGTCAGTTTTATTATTTTATTTTATGGTTGTTGGGAATTAATTTGATTAAGTTCATTTAAATTAAATTATTTGTGCTGAAGTAATTAATTAAGAAAAATTGGTTAATCGACTTCTAACATTGGCTTTCCTAGCAAGTGTGGTGTTAGGCGTCATCACAATCACTAAGGTTGGGAATTTGGGTCGTGACATTTTCCTTGCTAAACACTTTTTTTTAAAAACTATTTTGGATACAAGTCCATCATAATATGCAATCTTCTTTCTCCCAAATATAGAATGGACACCCTAAGTGTTGAATGAAAAATCATGATCCATGAAGCATGTGACCTCTCTCATCCTGTTAATTCTTGAAGGGAGTTTTAAGGGATGTTAGGAAGAAACTTTTATCTATATTCACCTGTTGTCTAGAGGACCTCTCATACAACTTAATTTGTTTTAAAACTAACTTCACAGACTTACTCTTGCCCCCAGTAAAAATAACAATGTCATCTGTGTAGGACAAATAATTTATCTCGGAGGCCTCTCTTACTTATAGAGAAAGAATAAAGTTAGTGGTGTTATGTAATTTTTTCAACAACCTTGATAAAACCTCTACACCAATTATAAAGAGAGAATGTGATAGAGGATCGCCCTTCTTGAGCCCTTAGGAAAAGGTAAAGAAACCTTTTATGTCTCCATTAATAACAATTGAATACCAAACATTAGAAATAAGCCTTCTTATGGTATCAATGTACCCATCAGAAAAACGAAATGTGCTAAGGACAGAGGTTAAGAATTTCCATGACATCCTATCATAGGCATTTGCCATGTCCAACTTAATAACCATGTTGCCACCTTTATTTTTCTGAGAAATTCCATGCATAATTTCTTGAGTCAGAAGAACATTATCAGTGATTGATCTTCCCTTGACAAAGCCAGATTGGGTTTTAGACACTATTCTTTGCCAGATGGGATTGAGGCTTCTTGACATTACTTTGAAAAATATTTTGTGGGAATAGTTTCTTAGGCTAATAGGTCTCAAATAAGAGAAGTTTCTAAGAGCCTCCACCTTGGGGATAAGGGCCAAGCAAGTGAGAATAATTTTTGGTGAAGCTACCTCCATCAAAAAAGACTTGCACAAAAGCTACAATATCTTCTTGGATAATACCAACATTAATGGTAAAAAGTACCATTATACCCATGAGGACCAGCTGAACTAGAAGCAAACATTTCAAAGACCGCCTCTTTAATTTCCTCAACAGAAGGTCTAGACATTAACTCCCTATTAAAATTCCTACATGCAGCCATAGAGATCTTTTTTTCCCCCTGAATCCATTTGCCTATGTGATTTTTTATTCTTACCAGCCGAAATATTCTTCTTCTATCCTTAATAAAACTATGAAAGTACTTGCTATTACTATCTCCTTCTCCATACTACTTGACTTGAGCTTTTTGCCTAAGGAGAGAGTCCTGTTTGGCCATCCAATTAACATATTATGCTTGAGCCTTATTGAGATCCTCCCTGTTTTGCTCAGTATTTGAGATCAACTCAATTTCCTCCAAGGCCTGAATTTTTTCCTCCGATTTATGACATTTTGATATACATTACCAGTGACATTCTTGGACCAATAGCTCAACTTGTTACTCAAAAGTTTTAACTTCTGATGAAGCCTCCACATTGTTGATACCCAATTTTTCCTCGAAATTATTTTTAAACTTACATTTTACCTTCAAAACCACTTTTCATAATGAATGGTATTTTTCGTATTTTTATCAATTTATTTTCCTATTTATTAAGTATTTTATATTCAATAATTATTCATAAACTATATTATAAATAATTTCAAAACGTTTTCCAGTTCAATATATTATTTTAATCCTATTCAGATTTAATTATTTTACAAATTAACCAATTTTGCACTATTTAGCTATAATTACACAAATTTTGCAACTGTGACCTAATTGGGCATTTATGCTATTTTAACTCCATAATTAGTCATTTTATATTTTATATTTTATATTAGCCAATTACCTTAAATTTCACTTACTTAGCATTAATCTTATTTTTATATAATTATTAGCTATTATATTAATTATTTTATTTTATTTTTTACCGGTGTTTAAAATCTAGCCACTTTTAATTTTTTGATTTCAACCCAATACCCCAATCTTTTAACCCAATTAATTACCCAATACCCAACCCACCTAATTGACCCAGTAAGCCAGCCTAAACCAATCTCCTACCCGGCCCAACCCCGGATCAATCTGAGTCGTTGATCAAAATAGATCAACGGCCCAGATCCTCATTACCATAATTAAACGCACCTAACCCCCCTAACCCCTCTCATTCTCACCGTCTCTCATCTCTCTCCTCTCTCTCTCTCTCTCTCTCTCTCTCTCTCTCCCTATCTTTAGTCTCTTCTAGAGACTTCTGTCTCTCCCCTGCTCCAACGAGTCCCTTCATCTTCTCCGACGACCTTCTCCACCGGAGACCATGGATTCCTCACCTTCTGCCTCATATGGTTCCCTTATGCCGTTAATGTCATCCCTAAGGCCCTCGAAGGGCGAGGACCCATCTACTCACACCCATGGTGTTCCAGCTTGCCTCAGGCCTCCAAGGCTTGATTCCGAGTAAGATCTGTGACCTTTGAGGTTTGATCCAGTGACATTTGAGGTTCTTCTTATCTTTTCTGAGGTTTTGTTTGAAACCCTAATGCTTGAAACCTCCGATTATTTTGGATCTACAATAGATCTATGCATATTACGAGTTATTATGATGCTTTCTTTAAATATTTTCTGTTTCTCCTAAACGGTTCTTCATTAGGGTTCCTAAACCCTTTTTCAAAATGGTTTTCCTTGTTGATTTATAACATGACCTCATGATTTTCCTCATATTTACCATTATTGAAACCTTTTCCTTGTGATTTGGTCAGTATATGTGTTTGATTGTCACGAGTAGCTTGAATTCCTGATGATTTTACTCTATTTATCCTATTAGGGTTTATGACTTTTCGTCTTTTTTGTGTGTATCATGTCTACTCTGCTGATTCGTACCAGCATCTGTGTGAAACCCTAATTTTTAACCTAGTTCCAACTATATATATACTCTGTCCATGCATTGATTAAAGAGGAGGACACACTCTTTTCTACTCTCTCTTGCTCACACATATTCCTTCTATTGCCCCTATCGATTGTCTACTTGTTACTAGTCGGCTGAAAGCCAAGACTAGTCGTGGTGTTTGCTCATTCTTGCTTTGTGCTTGCTCTCTTCCATACTGGTATGTCCTGATTTCAAATTAAGTTCCAAGAACAATATGGTCCTTTTATTGCTTCAATTCATTCTGTTTCTAGTGTGTTTTTATTTATGGTTTTGTTGTTCAACTTGCCACTAATATGTCTACCTTATCTTTTTACCTGTATGCTTCCTTAGAATCAACATGTTCATGAAATGTTATTCCCCCTTTCTTTAGCATGTCTCACTGCAACCCTGTTCCCTGGTATGCTTAACTAGTTTAGAATGAACGTGTTTTGGACAAGGCAATTGGTACCTTAAGTTACCTGATTCTGTTAATTCTAAAGTTCCTTAACCCCTTTAGCATATGGTTGATTCTGTACTTAAGTGCTCCTGCAATTATATGTTTACCTATGTGCCCTATGTGTCCCGAAACCTCATTACCATGTTTGTGTTTGCTGAACCTGCCTTGGTTCTGTGTTCACTAGCTGTGTATGAACTTATTTTTGGGTGTTGTGTCTAGAGTGTTGTTTATTACTCCACTCTCTTTTCAAAAGCTATTTTACTAAACAAACTCTCTTGCTTATGAAATGTTTTATGTAAAGTCCCTTTCAACACTGTTTCTGTCAAAACCTTTTCAAACTCATCTCTTGCACTTAACTTTTTTCATAGACCCTTAGGTTCCATCCTCTCAGTGTGAGCACTGCTTTGGGAACCTCTTGAGTTTCCTCCGAACTCTGACACACTGAGGTCGGTACTTCCACACTGCACATGTTTAAGTCCTAGTTGCCAAGTCTGGGTGTGAGCATTTTCCGGGAGCCCCCCTGAGGTCCTTATGGAACTTTGACAAACCCGGACTATGAAAGGCTACGAAACACCAAAAGGCAGTGAGGTTTGGAGGATTTGGGCCTATAGAAGGGCCCCTATAGAATAACTTCTTATTTTCTACATTGTTTATGTAATTCATAATTCCTGGCTTGTAATAACTTGTAAACAACTTATGGGGGTTGGATAGTGAAAATGGGAGGGATAACTATGCATGCTTAAGTCATGACAAAGGTAGAAACCATGCTTAGGATTTATATCCTATCTGAGCAGTAGAGATCCTGTGTAGGTTTATATGTTCATGCATTAGAGATACTGCTTCTTAGGATTCTGTTGTTTTAGCATACTTACTTTGCTTAAAAAATCCTGCTAATAATGATGTTCCTTGCTATCGCTGCCATGTACACCTAGAAATCATGCATTAGGCCTTACAAACTAATAAGCAAGTTACGCTGTATTTCCTGAAACTGCAATGCAATATTGACACTTAGATCCTGTTTAGGTTGAATAACAACAATCAACATGTCATATCCGCATATACTGAAGCATGCTTAAACAACTAGAAATCCTGCTTAGGTTCTGCATATACATCGCTCTGTATTTCTGTGCGTTACAGATCATGTCCTTAGGATTGCATTCATATCCGTTTAGGCGCCTCTAATCCAATTGTTGATAAAAACAGTTTTATTCAGTTTTGACAACAGTTAGTAATAATCCTGAATTTCAAACACTTAGAATAGCGTGTTTAATGATATAATTTCAAGCAGTTTTCTTTAAGTAATTCTAATATTGGCACATTGTTATACACCTAGGCAAGCCTTAGGTGATAAATTTGTTAAAACTGGAAATCTTCTTCCTTGTGTAGACTGCCTAACATTCAACAAGTTTGAAATTAGTAGGCAAAACTGATGAGGCCTTTTCTGAATTACAAATTTGCTTCTTTGTTATGTTTTAAAATCACCTAGACACCATGTCTTAGGATTCCAATCAATACTGCCCTTATATGTGTATGAGTCGTGCTAATTACCATTTCTTTTAAATGTTAGGTTATAATTTTTTTTCAAAACTTTGTCATAACTGTTTTCCAAACACTTGCTTGTTTAATATTTGAAACCCCCTCTTACTTGAGCCCCCCTTACTTGTTATTTACTAATTGTACAAATTCATGAAAACTATTTGGCCGGGAACCACACTTGTGGATCCTGAGGGGTGCCTAACTCCTTCCTCTTAGGATAATTTCAAGCCCTTACCCAATCTCTGGTTAGTAACGTAGTTGTAATTGAACCCCCTTAGGTGCCCTAACACACTGTTAAAATCGTTAGGTGGCCACTCTCCAAAACTTGCAAACCCCCTTTTCCCAAAAGGAAAGAGTTGCCTCAACCCGAATGTCCTGCACCCGACCTCTCCGCGAGGGGAAAAAGGGGGGCGCGACAACATGGCGACTCTGCTAGGGATTATAGGCTTTTACCATTTCAAATCGTTTCATGAATTTGTGCCTTTATTTGTTTAATACTTGCATCGTTCCCTGCTACGTGGAATTAATTGTTTATTTCTTTCAAGTGTTTATTCCACAACAACGAAACTGACGCGTCTCTTTGTTTTTCTTTGTAATTGCTTTAAATCATAACTATTGTATTTACCACTTTCCTTAACGTTAAAATATATGACAATCTGTTTTAATGCTTATTATTGCATAATCATGCTCAACATTCATACTCCACTTGTGCCAAACAAAATACTATTGCAACACTTGATGAGTGGTTGCGCTCTTCCTATATTATTACACCCTAAATTCGGAAAGGCTTATTTGCGGTAAAACTAGTCGATCAGCGGTGCAGTCGGTGGTTCTCTGCCTTCCCCTTGAGTTGTTCGCTCAAGGGTACCAGTCCAAAACCCCATAGAAACCTTACTCTGTTATATTGTTGCATGCATCATGGTCAAACCTAGTCAAGCTAAAGTGTAGTCCGCACGATAGATTTTAAGATAGCCTTATCCAAAAGTCCATCGGGTTTCCCTAAACCCAAACGGCCGCCCTCACGTTCTGTGCATTTATTTGGAGAAATGAATGCTTCATGCTAATTATTGATGATAAATAGTCGAGTCCGCTGGGGGTAAGGGCCTAACCTTATTTGATTTGCAGAAAAAATGAGGCACGAAGTCCCCAGATTCGGAATGGTCTCCAATATCCAACCAAGACTGCTGAGTTGGTGGGAGAACCTACATTCTAGTGACAAAATTATCGTCAGAAAACACCTGGGGAACCTACCATCTCTCCTAGAAATCCAGCCTAACAAAATGATGATAGAGGCTACCACTTTGTTTTGGGATTATGAGAGGTCCGTGTTCCGCTTTGGGAACATTGAAATGACGCCTTTAATAGAGGAGATAGTAGGACTGGCTAACTTAGTGTGGGAAACTCTGGGGTTGCTGATGCCTGAGAATCGCACAGGAAAGGGTTTCCTTAAAATGATGGGTCTAAAGAAGAATGCAGAATTGGTATGCCTGAAGGATTCATACATTCCTTTTGACTATTTGTATGAAATGTACGGCCACAGCAAAACATACCGTACCTACCATGACGAGTTTGATATCACCTCTCTGGGACACATCCATCGCCGAGTGTTCGTTTTCATGGTTTGCTTTTTGGGTTTAATCGTGTTCCCAATGAAGAAGGAGAGAATCTATACCAGACTGGCCATGGTGACTAAGACCTTAATGGAAGGGGTAGACGGGAAAATTTTCGGTATTGTGCCCATGATCATTGCAAACATATATCGGGCCTTGAAAATGTGTCCAAAAGGAGCAAAGCATTTCGAAGGTTGCAATTTATTACTCCAACTCTGGCTCATGGAACATCTTCAAAGAGGCGAATACCGACAAGACATCCATCGAAGGATTTGGGATGACCACATCGTTTTCCATCACCCAAAGCGAATGAATTATATTCCCGACATGTTCGCTCCGCCTGAGAATGCCGAGGGATGGGTTGAGCTATTTGGTAACCTGACTGAAGAACAGATTCAATGGATGTTTGAGTGGTTTCCGACAGACGAGTTCATCATTCGATCCCGAGATGCTTCTTTCCTGATACTGATTGGTCGGGGGACATACCCTTACATCCCTCTTCGAGTAATGCGACAAGCAGGCAGGAAGCAAGTCATACCCAGGGTCGAGAAAATAAGCCATCTTCGAGCAGACTTTCAAAATGATGACAGTCCTCATAAGTGCCAAGCTCAGCACCTATGGCACTGCAAGATTATGTTCGAGAAAGACACCATCGAGCCAGACAGATACCACGCCGGTTGTACTCCTTTCTATCTTGGTTGGTTAAAAAAAGATCTGGGTGGTCAAAGCGAGCCGGGGTTCGATCGAGGTCACAGGGTTATAGATGAAAGGACTGAAGCACGAGTTAAGTTCCAGCTGCACAAAAGAATCCGCGAATGTGAGGATGATCATCACAAGATACATGAGTCCAACAAGAAGCTGATCGAGGAGTGGAAGGACACGGCCGTCAGCACCAACAAGAGGTTGGGATACTTAGAACAAGGCATAATCGAATTGGGGGAGAATTTTAGCAAAAGGATCGGAACTTGCCAAAAGGCTGAGGGAGCTGAAGAAGGATATCTAGCCAAAACCTACTTGCTGCTGGGGCTTCGCGAGATGGGAAGCTGCTGGAGGGAAGCAGGAATGCCGAGTCTGGGAAGGTCCTTTTGGGACCAAATAGATAGGATGTCTTTATTTTCTCTATTGATGTAATAAGGCCAATGTGACTTTCATTTTCGTTCTTTTAGTGTCGTTAAGGGATTTACCTATTTTTTTTTTCTTTCTTATCAATAAAATGAGGCATTTAGCATTCTAAGTTCTCCAAATCAATTTTTTGCTAGGCCTACCTCGGGCACAAAGAGGTCCCCCAAATTAGGACACGCTTTGCATTCCCGCATTATGTGTTTAAATGCTGCAATATTTTTCATAATACTCACTGACTTGTCTACCTTTTGTTTTTGTTTCTTTTTCTTTATTATTCCCCTCTCCAAAGGTTAGTTCGTGCATTCTGGCATCATCAGCCTATCACACAAGATCCAAGGGCCCTCCACCTACTCCTCTTCCTAGTCCCCCAAAAGGCAGAGACAAAGGAAAGAGTAAGATGGCAGAAATCCAGCGGTATCAGGAAGGAAAATATGGTTGAACAAATAGAGGCCGCTGACGGCCGAGGTATTCAGGTCCTGAATGAAAACATGTCACCACTTGAATAGAAATTGCTGAAGTTCCAAGAAGAACTCGACCAGGTCCGGAATCTGGCCAACCTGTCATTTTCCCTCAACGTCCCAGACGTCAACTTTCCAAATAATCAAAACCCCGCACCTCCACAAAATATCCCAAGACAGCAGAATTATCCCGCACCTCATCATCACGCCACTCCCACAAAGAACCAAACTCTCCTGGCACAGTGCAATGCTTTCCACACCTCAAACAACACTCCACTACTCGTCCCAAAACCTCAAAACCCCACAAAGGACCATTTCCACGCCTACAACAATCCCATCTATGTGGAAACCGTGACCCATTCCCCTCCACCTATCTCACATACATCTGGATCTGATGCAAAGGACTTGCTTATCAAGAACTCGGCCGAGGAGCTTAAGAAACTGACCAGCCGAGTCCAGGGTGTTGAAGGAACCAAGGGAATTGAAGGGTTGAATTATGAAGACCTCTGTATACAACCTGATGTCGAACTGCCCGAGGGGTACAAACCTCCAAAGTTCGAAATGTTGGAAGGTACTGGTGATCCGAGAGTCCATATGAGGACCTATTGTGAAAAGTTGGTTGGCGTTGGGAAGGATGAAAGAATCCACATGAAGCTGTTCATGAGGAGTTTGAAGGGAGACGCACTGTCTTGGTACATCAGCCAAGACCCCAAGAAATGGTCAAACTGGGTAAGTATGGCAATTGACTTTATGAACAGGTTTAGATTCAACATAGAGAACGCACTAGATGTGTTCTACATCAAAAATCTGAAGAAGAAACCCACAGAAAACTTTCGCGAGTATGCTACCCGCTGGAGGCCCGAGGCCGCTAAAGTCAGACCTGCTCTAGAGGAAGAGAAGATGAACAAGTTCTTTGTCCGGGAACAGGACCCGCAGTATTATGAACGGCTGATGATGGTTGAGGGCCACAAGTTCTCCGATATCATCAAATTGGGTGAACGAATTGAAGAGGGTATTAATAGCGGTATGGTTACGAATTTTGAAGCCTTGCAAGCTACTAACAAGGCTTTACAGTCCGGTGGTGTGTCTAAGAAAAGAAACGTGGGGGCTGTAATGGTTGCACAAAGAGCCAAATCCCCACTCAAATACCAAACTTACCCAATACCTCCACTCACATACCAGCCAACCCCGAATTACCAAGCACCCTCGCCTTCTTACCAAGCTCCACCACCTTTGTACCAAGCTCCACCGCCCACATACCAATCTCCACCACCCACATATCAACCTACTTCGCCCAGATACTCACAACCCGCTCCTGTCTACCACACTTATAATTCCCAGCCATCCCATTACCAATCACCCCCTGCACGCCAAAACATCCCTAGACCTCGTCCCAATTTTGATCGCCGCCCTCCAAAACAGTACACCGCCATAACTGAGCCCATTGACCAGTTACATGAGAAACTCAAAGCTGCCGGTTACGTCACACCTATCCCTGCTGCCACTGAGAACCCTTCTCGATGGGTTAACGCAAACAAATCCTGTGCATACCATTCTGGCATGAAAGGACACACCATCGATGAATGCCGCTCTCTGAAGGACAAGATACATGCCCTCATTGATAACAAGATTATTGTGGCAAAAGACCCCACTCCAAATGTCCACAACAATCCTTTGCCTCACCATAAGGGTGGAGGTATCCACATGATTAAAATAGAAGTTGATTGGGATCCCGAGGGATCAATTGGGTTGATCGCATAAGGCGATGACCCAAAGAAACCTGCAGTCACTCTCAAACCGATCATAGTCCAGATTCAACCATTTGAGGACGCTGAGGTGAATATGTCTATACCACTTGAGTTTGAAGCAGCGCCACCCGCAAAGACACCAGTGCCAATTGGAGTTGAGTTTGTATCTCTAGCAAATGCACCAGCACCGTTTGAGGTTGCAGTCTTGCCACTCTGAACACTCGTTCCATTTGAATTAAGGATGGCCGCACCAATTCCGGTGGCAATGCCATCCATGCCACCCTTCTATTCAAATGCTATCTCTTGGGACTATACGGCCGAGGCGAGAAGGAAAGGCAAGATAAGGTCTGAGAAAGCTATCATAGCACAGGGTATGACAAGAACTGGTAGGGTCTACACTCCTAAGCACCTGGCCGAATCAAGTAAGCAGGCTGCCAACTGGCCTCCCCTTATCGAAACAGTCCCGATAACTTTTGGAGAAAGGTACAGGCTAAGGAGTATTCAGTCATTGACCAGCTGAACAAGACACCGGCACATGTATCCATCCTCTCTTATCTACAAAATTCTGAAACACACAGAAGTGCTTTGTTGAAAGTGTTGAGTGAAGCATATGTGCCAAACAACATCACTAGTGGGGAAATGGACAATATGGTAGGCCAGGTACTGGAAAGTCATAAGATCACTTTCCATAAGGATGAGCTGCCTCCTGAAGGGTTGGGCCACAACAAAGCACTTCACATCACCGTGCAATGAGAAGATCATTTCATCACAAGGATCTTGATTGATGGAGGCTCCAGTCTTAACATTTCTCCGTTGATAACACTCAAGAAATTGGGTAAAGGGCTACATGAGATAAGGGATGGAGCGATCAATGTGAAAGCCTTCGACGATTCTCAGAGGTCCACCATGGGGGAGATCAGTCTATGCTTGCAAATGGGACCAACATGGTTCGAGGTGGATGTCCAGGTGATAGATGTGCTAGCATCCCACAACCTATTGTTAGGACGACCTTGGATCCATGCTGCTGGGTCCGTAGCATCAACGCTACATCAGGCGGTAAAATTTGAGTGGAACCACCAAGAGGTGATTATTCATGGTGACGATTACAACCCCATTTATAGTTGTCAGACTATTCTAGTGATTGACGAAAAAAGGAAGATAGGCGGGGGAACTTACCACCACATCGAACGGGTCAACGCCATCGATAAGGAAAAATGGCGGGATAGCAAGATTGAGAACATCCTGAACTAGAGAGGATATAAGCCAGGAAAAGGGCTCGGTAAGAACCTCCAAGGGATCACGAAGCCCATAGCTCAAGAAACATGGTACTACTTTCGGTCTGGGATATGAGTACACTTGGGAAGAATTCAGAAACTGGTCGCCACCTTGGCGCGGTCATTATTACCCTTTGGAGAAGACGGTACCTCATCTGGATCAGAGTTTCAAGAAGGACGACATTATTTATGGATCAGACGAAGAAGAAGCACTTGCAGCGATGAGGAGTTTGTTCCTAGAGGACGATGATATGGATTGTTGTGTTATCCTCGAGGAGGAGGGGGAGGAAGGCCTTTCCATTCAGACTGTAAGAAAGGGGACATATCTCAAGAACTGGTCTATCAGGACGACCAAAGCCTGACGAGCCTCGGGGTAGCAAGGCTAAAACAAGCATTATTTACCGTTTTATTTACTAAATGATTTTCCCTTTTCTGGATTTTTCAATTTCTGCAATAAGATCTTCAATGTTCGAAACAGTTATTCAATTTATCAAAGCATCTTCTAATTTTTCTTACGAATCCGATACTTATTGCTATTGTTTTCTCTCATTACTTTATATATACAACAACATTTCTATTACTTGTCTTGATGAACCGATGACTGTGACATACAATGAGACAACCCAGCAAACAGACATGGATTCAGACGAAGATGATATACCCGACGAGATTGTCAAAGAAGTCGAAAATTTTGAAAATAGACCAAAGTCCAACCTGGACGAGACTGAGGTTATCAACTTGGGAGATTCGGAAAACGTCAAGGAGACTCACATCAACATTCATTTATCACCATCAGAAAAGGAAGAGTACACAGAATTTCTGAAAGAGTATGAGGACATATTTGCCTGGTCGTATGATGAAATGACTGGTTTAAGTACGTCCATTGTGGCTCACAAACTGCCAACCGATCCAACGTGTCCACCGGTGAAACAAAAGCTCAGAAAGTTCAAACCCGACATGAGTTTGAAAATCAAAGAAGAAGTTACCAAGCAGATCAACACCAAAGTTCTCCGGGTAGTTGAGTACTCGACATGGTTAGCCAACATTGTACCTGTGCCGAAGAAAGACGGGAAGGTCAGGGTCTGTGTCGACTACCGGGATCTCAATCGGGCTAGTCCGAAAGACGACTTCCCCTTGCCAAATATACACATTCTAATTGACAATTGCGCCAAGCATGAATTACAGTCATTCGTGGATTGCTTCGCTGGTTATCATCAGATTTGGATGCATAAGGAAGATGCTGAGAAAATGGCATTTATTACGCCATGGGGAGTGTACTGTTACAAGGTGATGCCGTTCGGCCTAAAGAATGCAGGGGCCACCTACATGAGGGCTATGACCACCATATTCCACTACATGATTCACAAGGAGATCAAGGTGTATGTGGATGATGTCATTATCAAATCAAAGAAGGCTGATGATCACATGGAGGATTTAAGGAATTTCTTCAATAGGTTGCGAAAATACAATTTGAAGTTGAACCCCGCGAAGTGTGCATTCGGGATTCCTGCTGGGAAGTTGCTGGGGTTCATTATAAGCCGCCAGGGAATAGAATTGGATCTGTCAAAAGTCAAAGCCATTCAGGAACTACCGCCGCCAAGGAACAAGAAAGATGTGATGAATTTCTTGGGGAGGCTTAATTACATCAGCCGATTCGTAGCACAGTCTACAGTCATCTGTGAGCCGATCTTCAAGATGCTGAAGAAGGACGTCGCAACTAAGTGGACCGAGGATTGTCAAAAGGCTTTCGACAGAATCAAGGAATACTTGTCAACACTGCCAGTCTTGGTACCACCTGAGCCAGGTAGACCTCTGTTACTCTACCTTGCCGTACTAGATGGAGATTTCGGTTGAATTCTTGGGCAACATGATGAAACAGGGAGAAAAGAGCAATTGATTTACTATCTCAGCAAGAAGTTCACTCCGTATGAAGCCCGATATTCTCTATTAGAACGCACCTGTTGCGCTTTGACTTGGGTCGCTCAGAAGCTGAGGCACTACTTCTGTGCCTATACAACATATCTCATATCGAGGATGGATCCATTATAGTACATCATTCAGAAACCCATGCCTACTGGCAAGCTAGCCCAATGGCAAATTCTGCTGAGTGAGTTCGACATTATCTATGTGACTCAAAAGGCAGTCAGGGGACATGCATTGGCAGAACACCTCACTGAGAACCCTGTGGACGGAGAATACGAACCCCTAAAAACGTATTTCCCCGATGAGGAGGTATCATTCGTAGGAGAAGACATTGCAGAATCCTACGAAGGTTGGAGGATGTTCTTTGATGGAGCAGCAAACTTCACAGGAGTCGGCATTGGAGCAGTCTTAATATCGGAAATCGGTCAACATTACCCGGTATCCGTTAAGCTCAGGTTCCCCTGCACCAACAATATGGCAGAGTATCAAGCATGTATCTTAGGGCTCAACATGGCCATTGACATGAACGTCCAGGAGCTGTTAGTGATTGCTGACTCAGATTTGCTGGTGCATCATGTACAAGGAGAGTGGGAAACCAAGAATTCCAAGATACTACCATATCTGCATCACGTACAGGAGTTGAGAAAGTGATTCATCAAGATAGAATTCCGGCATGTCCCCAGAATCTAGAATGAGTTCGCCGATGCATTGGCTACTTTGTCCTCACTGATCCAGCATCCGGACAAAAATTTCATTGACCCTATTCCGGTAAAGATTCACAATCAGCAGGCTTACTGTGCCAATGTTGAAGAAGAAGCAGACGGAAACCCTTGGTTTCATGACATCAAGGAATATCTGGCGAAAGGAGAGTACCCAGAGCTTCCAAATGCCACTCAGAAATGCACACTTTGAAGATTGTCTAACAACTTCTTTCACAGCGGAGGAATCCTGTATAGGAGAAATCCCAATTTGGGGTTATTAAGATGTGTCGACGCAAAAGAAGCATCAAAGCTACTGGAAGAAATTCATGTTGGGACCTGCGGTACTCATATGAACGATTTTGTTCTGGAAAAAAAGATACTCCGAGCTGGTTACTTTTGGATGACTATGGAGACGGACTGCATCCAGTATGTCCAAAAATGCCACCGCTGTCAGATACATGGAGATATGATAAAAGTACCTACAAGTGAGCTCAATGCAACAAGTTCACCATGGTCGTTCGCCGCCTGGGACATGGACGTTATTGGACCGATCGAGCCTGCCACCTCCAACGGACACAGGTTCATTCTGGTAGCCATAGATTACTTCACCAAATGGGTCGAGGCAGCCTCCCACAAAGGAATTACTACGAAAGTTGTGGCCGACTTTGTCCGCGACCGCATTGTTGGTCGGTTCAGAGTTCCCGAGTCAATCATCACTGAAAACGGTTCTAATATCAACAGTGACTTGATGAAAGCTATGTGTGAAACGTTCAAGATCAGGCACACGAATTCCACAACATACAAACCTCAGATGAATGGAGCCGTAGAGGCCACCAATAAAAACATCAAGAAGATACTAAGGAAAATGATAGAAAGGCACAAGCAGTGGCACGAAAAGTTGTCATTCGCCTTATTGGGATATCGCACCACGGTCCACACATCAACCGGGGCAACTCCCTATATGATGGTTTACAGTACATAGGTTGTTATTCCTGCTGAAGTCAAAATTCCATCTCTGAGAATTATACAAGAACTTGAGCTCAGCTATGCAGAGTGGGTAAGGAGCAGTTATGAGAAACTAGCTCTCATAGACGGGAAGAGAATAAATGTGGTTTGTCATGGTCAACTATATCAGAACAGAATGACCAGAGCCTTCAATAAGAAAGTCAAGCCGAGACGACTCACACCATGGCAGCTGGTGTTAAAGAAAATCTTTCCACATCAAGATGAAGCCAAGGGGAAGTTCTCTCCCAACTGGCAGGGTCCGTACATGGTTCACAGAGTGCTGACAGGTGGAGCACTTATACTTGCAGAAATGGACGGAGAAGTTTGGCCGAAACCGATCAATTCAGATGCAGTCAAGCGCTACTATACGTAATCCTTTATACTTTATCCATGATGTAAATTGAACTACGCCTGACCTGATTCTCGTTTAAGATGGGATACGTAGGAAGCCCTATGGGTTCGGTCACAATTCAATAAAAATTTCATTTTTCCCCGTAGTTGGAAACTAGGGAAGAATTTTGAAGAGGACCCTCCAAATTCTGAAGCAAGTTCAGCCGATCGCCACACGAGCAATAGTAAGAAGTATTCACCTATCCAAACTGGGGCAGAATTTTGAGGAGGACCCTCAAAATTCCGTGGCAAGAGAGATTGCAACGTCTCGAACCATGTCACGGTCGTCGGTTCATCTAAAACTATCTTAGATTGTATGCTTATGTTATACCTTTACAAAATCATGCATATTCTTTTTTGAAATAGCTTGTTTAGCAAACGCTACCCAATGATACAAACAGTATCATCATGATCAAGCGAACGAGTCAAGAAAAGCCAGCGGGAATGCAAACTAACCTTTCCCCTTACAGAACTCACGATTTTTCTTTGGATGCATGCACAAAGATTGCGAAGGCCTGCTATCCACCCGAAGAACATATATTGTTCAAAGACAGGCTTCTCAAAATCGTTGCATATGCTGACATTTATTATCAGAACAAACGATGCTTCATTATCGCAATACTCACAAGAATCGCAGTGCCGCAATTTAGCACCAGCTAAGAATTCCTACTGTCATTTATTCATTGCATAAGGCTACTATTCTGCCTTCCGAGGTTAAACGCTACCTCCACCTGCATTCACATCTTGCACAAGGCTACTATTCTGCCTTCCAACTTGCATAAGGCTACTATTCTGTCTTCCAACCTGCATAAGGCTACTATTCTTCTTTCCGAGGTTAAACGCTACCTCCACCTGCATTCACATCTTTCATAAGGCTACCATTCTGCCTTCCGAGACTAAACACTGTCTCTATCTGCATTGCATAAGGCTACAATTCTGCCTTCCAACTTGCATAAGGCTACCTTTCCGCCTTTCGAGACTAAACGCTATCTCCATCTGCATGGCATAAGGCTACCATTCTGCCTTTCGAGACTAAACGCTGTCTCCATCTACATTGCATAAGGCTACCATTCTGCCTTCCAACTTGCATAAGGCTACCTTTCTGCCTTCCGAGACTAAACATTGTCTCCATCTGCATTGCATAAGGCTACTATTCTGCCTTCCAACTTGCATAAGGCTACCTTTCTGCCTTTCGAGACTAAACGTTGTCTCCATCTGCATTTGCATTCTTGCAAAAGGCTACCTTTCTGCCTTCCGATGTTAAGCTATACCTCCATTTGCATTTGCATAAGGCTACCTTTCTGTCATTCGATACTAAACGCTGTCTCCATCTACATTCGCATCTTGCATAAGGTTACCTTTCTGCCTTCTGAGGTTAAGCTCTACCTCCATTTGCATTTGCATAAGGCTACCTTTCTACCTTTCGAGACTAAACGATGTCTCCATCTGCATTCGCATCTTGCATAAGGCTACCTTTTTACCTTTCGAGGTTAAGCTCTACCTCCATCTGCATTTGCATAAGGCTACCATTCTGCCTTCCGAGGCTAAACGCTGCCTCCCATTTACTTTTCAAAAGGCAACCACTGCCTCTAGCATTATTTACTTCGCTTTCCTTTCGGGATAAGCTCTGGCCCTTTAATTCACAAGACTAAGCTCTGTCTTGTTAGCATCATACTATTTCATCTTCATGGGCTGAAATATCGCCAACTTGTCCAAAGGCGTCATCGTTCGGAGGCACCATCTTCGTGGCCCGAGAACACCATGTCATGGCCTGAGGATCCCTTTTTATCAGTTTGCATATCATTATTCAAAGGAATATTGGTTCGGAGGCACCATCTTCGTGGCCCGAGAACACCATGTCATGGCCTGAGGATCCCTTTTTATCAGTTTGCATATCATTATTCAAAGGAATATTGGTTCGGAGGCACCATCTTCATGGCCCAAGAACATCATTTCATGGCCTGCGAATCCTGCATCAAGCAATTCATGGCCCCGGGCATCATGGTCTAAAGACGTCATCCTTAACCATCCAAAGACATCATTCATGGTTCAACGGGAATTTGCATCATGTTTAAATTATGCACAAATATATGCTTGTATTATTCATTTGAAGGTAATCCGGCAAGCAACTGCCTTCCTGGCAGGATGGGTCCCGCTCTAGTTCCCTTAACCACCTCGTAAGCCGCTTGTTCACTCAGCCTTGCACCGTGCGTCCGTTCTTGCAAAACTTCATCGGTACACTTCGCCAATGACTCCTGAACTACATACTGCCTGATTCTTGTAAAACCATGGATATGTAGGCAACTAAAAAACCAGGGTGCGGCCTAAATCTTTCAAACTATTTTCACTCGGTCAAAATTGGCCATCATGTCTTTACCCGACAACTCTTTCATCCTTCCTGGGTAAAGAGGGGCAGCTGTTGATACCCAATTTTTCCTCGAAATTATTATCAAACATACATTTTACCTTCAAAATCACTTTTCAGAATGAATGGTATTTTTCATAATTTTTCATATTTTTATCAATTCATTTTCCAATTTATTTAGTATTTTATATTCAATAATTATTCATAAACTATATTATAAATAATTACAAAACGTTTCCCATTTCAATATATTATTTTAATCTATTCAGATTTAATTATTTTGTAAATTAACCAATTTGGCACTATTTAGCTATAATTACACAACTTTTGCAACTGTGGCCTATTGAGCATTTATGCTATTTTAACTCCATAATTAGTCATTTTATATTTTATAGTAACCAATTACCTTAAATTTCACTTACTTAGCATTAATCTTATTTTTATATAATTATTAGCTATTTTATTAATTATTTTATTTTATTTTTTACGGGTATTTAAAATCTAGCCACTTTTATTTTTTGATTTCAACCCAATACCCCAATCTTTTAACCCAATTAATTACCCAATACCCAACCCACCTAATTGACCCAGTAACCCAGCCCAAACCAATCTCTGACCCGTCCCAACCCCAGATCAATCTCAGTCGTTGATCAAGTTAGATCAACGGCCCAGATCCTCATTACCATAATTAAACGCACCCGTCTCATTCTCACCATCTCACATCTCTCTACTCTCTCTCTCTCTCTCTCTCTCTAGTCTCTTCTAGAGACTTCTGTCTCTTCCCTGCTCCGACAAGTCCCTTCATCTCTCCGACGTCCTTCTCCACCAGAGACCATGGATTCCTCACCTTCTGCCTCCTAAGGTTCCCTTATGCCGGTAATGTAATCCCTAAGTCCCTTGAAGGGCGAGGACCCATCTACTCACACCCATGGTGTTCCTGCTTGCCTCAGGACTCCAAGGCTTGATTTCGAGTAAGATCTGTGACCTTTGAGGTTTGAGCCAGTGACATTTGAGGTTCTTCTTATCTTTTCTAGGGTTTTGTTTGAAACCCTAATGCTTGAAACCTCTGATTATTTTAGATCTACAATAAATCTACGCATATTAAGAGTTATTATGATGTTTTCTTTAAAGATTTTCTGTTTCCCCTAAACGGTTCTTCATTTTTTTAACTAGGGTTCCTAAACCCTAATGCTTGAAACCTTTTCCTTGTGGTTTGGTCAGTATATGTGCTTGATTGTCACGAGTAGCTTGAATATCTGATGATTTTACTCTATTTTTCCTATTAGGGTTTATGACTTTTTGTCTCTTTTGTGTGTATCATGTCTACTCTGTTGATTCGTACCAGCATCTGTGTGAAACCCTAATTTTTGGACCTAAGCCCTGAAAACTACTTGTTTGCTTGTGTGTTTGTATATATGCTTGTGTTTCATTGATCTTTACCCTATGTTGTTTGTCTTTGGTTCTTCTTGCCTCCTTGACTCACATGATCCCTAATTTCATACACTAGGGTTTGTGTATTCTTGCTTAACATCCGTGTTGTTTCATGTTGATTCTCTTCAATTTATATTATGCTTCCTCGAGTCCTTGATTCGGTGCTATTTGTCACTCAATTTTTGCCTGACTTACTGCTTTGCTTATAATGTGGTTATTCTTGTTAGACATAAGAATTTCTATTCACTGGTTGTTTGAATGCCTGATTCACTATGGTTCGAACTGCCCTGCTGATCTCTCATGAGATATTCTTCTGATTTCCAACCTCTAACTTATTTTTCTTACCTTGATTTGTTACTCTGGTTGATATTGCTTCCTTAATTGATATTTTTCCGAACCTAGTCTCAATTGCTTGCTTGATTTGGTCAGAAATTGTCTTCTTATGTCCTATGCATGGTAACTTTCCTTAATTATGCTTACCTACTAGGCGTTTGAGTTCAACCTTCAATTAAGGTATACTTAATTGCTTGTCATGAACACTGTTTTACATTCTTTCCTTATTTGTCACTCACCGTTTGAATAATTTCCTTAATTCTAGGGATACTTACAGTAAATTGATTCTTTGAGTCTCATAATTACTGGGTAGTCTGATTTCTTTACCTTATTCTTTATTTACCTAGTTCCAACTATATATATGCTCTGTACATGCATTGATCAGAGAGGAGGACACACTCTTTTCTACTCTCTCTTGCTCACACATATTCCTTCTATTGCCCCTATCTATTGTCTGCTTGTTACTAGTCGGCTGAAAGTCAAGAGTAGTCGTGCTGTTTGCTCATTCTTGCGTTGTGCTTTCTCTCTTCCATACTGTTATGTCTTGATTTCAATTTTAAGTTCCAAGAACAATATGGTCCTTTTATTACTTCAATTCATCATGTTTCTAGTGTGTTTTTATTTATGATTTTGTTGTTAAACTTGCCACTAATATGTCTACCTTATCTCTTTACCTGTATGCTTCCTTAGAATCAGCATGTTCATGAAATGTGATTCCCCCTTTCTATAGCATGTCTCACTGCAACCCTGTTCCTGGTATGCTTAACTAGTTTAGAATGAACTTGTCTTGGACAAGGCAACTGGTACCTTAAGTTACCTGATTATGTTAATTCTAAAGTTCCTTAACCCCTTTAGCATATGGTTGATTCCGTTGTTAAGTGCTTCTGCAATTATATGTTTACCTATGTGCCATATGTGTCCCCAAACCCCATTATCCCTGTTTGTGTTTGCTCAACCTACCTTGGTTCTTTGTTCTCTAGCTGTGTATGAGCCTATTTTTGGGTGCTGTGTCTAGACTGTTGTTTATTACTCTACTCTCTTTTCAAAAGCTGTTTTACTAAACAAACTCTCTTGCTTATGAAATGTTTTAAGTAAAGTCCCTTCAACACTGTTTCGTCAAAACCTTTTCGAACTCATCTCTTGCACTTCACTTTATTCCTAGACCCTTAGGTGCCACCCTCTCAGTGTGAGCACTGCTTTGGGAACCTCTTGAGTTCCCTCCGAACTCTGACACACTGAGGTCGGTACTTCCACACTACACATGTTTAAGTCCTAGTTACCAAGTCTGGGTGTGAGCATTGCCCGGGACCCCCCCCTCCCCCCGTCGCCGTCGAGGTCCTTAGGGAACTTTGACACACCTGGACTTTGAAAGGCTACGAAACACCAAAAGGCAGTGAGGTTTGAAGTATTTGGGCCTATAGAAGGCCCCCTATAAAATAACTTTTTATTTTCCACTTTGTTTATGTAATTCATAATTCCTGGCTTGTAATAATTTGTAAACAACTTATGGCGGTCGGATAGTGAAAATTGGAGGGATAACTATGCATGCTTAAGTCATGCCAAGGGTAGAAACCATGCTTAGGCTTTATTTCCTATATGTGCAATAGAGATCCTGTGTAGGTTTATATGTTCATGCATTAGAGATCCTGCTTCTTAGGATTATGTTGTTTTAGCATACTTACTTTGCTTAAAAAAATCCTGCTAATGATGATGTTCCTTGCTATCGCTGCCATGTACACCTAGAAATCATGCATTAGGCCTGACAAACTAATAAGCAAGTTAAGTTGTATTATCTGAAACTGCAATGCAATATTGACACTTAGAGATCCTGTTTAGGTTAAATAAAAGCAATCAACATGTCATATCCGCATATACTGAAGCATGCTTAAACAATTAGAAATCCTGCTTAGGTTCTGCATATACATCACTCTGTATTTCTGTGCGTTAGAGATCATGTCCTTAGGATTGCATTTATATCCGTTTAGGCACCTCTAACCCAATTGTTGATAAAAACAGTTTTATTCAGTTTTGACAACAGTTAGTAATAATCCTGAATTTCGAACACTTAATAACGTGTTTAATAATATAATTTCAAGAAGTTTTCTTTAAGTAATGCTAATACTGGCACATTGTTTTACACCTAGGCAAGCCTTAGGTGCTAAATTTGTTAAAACTGGAAATTTGCTTCCTTGTGTAAACTGCCTAACATTCAACAGGTTTGAAATCAGCAGGCAAAACTGATGAGGCCTTTTCTGAATTACAAATCTGCTTCTCTGTTAAGTTTTAAAATCATCTAGACACCATGTCTTAGGATTCCAATCAATACTTCCCTTATATGTGTTTGAGTCGTGCTAATTATGTGCATAACCTGTGGAGGTAAACTTGAGCCTCTTGTATGCTCCTATGTGTCTCTCGTGTGCTGCCGTACTAGGTGTTTTTACCTTTCGCTTTAGAATTTTACCTTTAAACCTGAGGGTCTGTCTAGTACCTCCCATTAGGATAGTAATCCTAACCTCCTCTAGGACTGATAGGATGGGGCGGGTAATAGCACGCAATAGAGGTCGTGACCAACACGCGCTTTAATTATCTTCACGGGTGGGGAAGGGTAGAATATTGATATTATGACCGATGCGCTAATACCACATGTAGCCCCTCTTTGAGGAGTGTCTATCGGGTATTGCAATGATGGGATCCATATTATTTCAAACCTAGGATACCATTTCTTTTAAATGTTAGGTTATATTTTTTTTTCAAAACTTTGTCATAACTGTTTTTCAAACACTTGCTTGTTTAATATTTGAAACCCCCTCTTACTTGAGCCCCCCTTACTTGTTATTTACTAATTTTACAAATTTACGAAAACTATTTGGCCGGGAACCACACTTGTGGATCCTGAGGGGTGCCTAACACCTTCCCCTTAGGATAATTTCAACCCCTTACCCATTCTCTGGTTAGTAATGTAGTTGTAATTGAACCCCCTTAGGTTCCCTAACGCACCGTTAAAATCGTTAGGTGGCGACTCTCCAAAACTTGCAAACCCCCTTTTCCCAAAAGGAAAGAGTTGCCTCAACCCGAATGTCCTGCACCCGACCTCTTCGCGAGGGGAAAAAGGGGGGCGCGACACACATAATGTTCCCCCTAAGTTGAGTGTTCCAGGTTTCTTGAATCAAACCAAAGAAACCAGGTTGGTCAACCCAAAAATTTAAGAACTTGAAGTAACTCTGCTTAGCATCTTGATCTAACTGGGATTTCATGAGCAAAACTCTATGGTCTATACCAGTCTACCTAGATGTCTCACAATGTTTCTCTGAAATCTCTGATCCTACTGGTCATTATACAAAATCCTATCCAACCTTTTCCAGATTCTCTTCCTTGACCTTCTATTATTACACCAAGTGCAGTTATAACCAACATATCCTGCATCTATAATACCACAAGCACTCATACAGGAAATGAAGTCAAAACTTTTATAGGCTCTATGAGGTTTTCCCCCATCTTTTCTTCCGATTCCATTATGACTAAAATCTCCTCCAACGCACCATGGATTATCAATATTAGTGCTAAGGTTCTCTAGACTATCCCCAAAGTCTTTCCTGTAAGTAAAATTACACTTAACATATATAGCAGAGACGAAAACCTTATCTCGGCCCATACCATCCTCAAGTTTCAGAGTAATTTGTTGATTGTTATTGATAATTATAGTTGATGTGAGATTAATGGAGAAGAAGCACCAAATCTTCCCAATGTCATTGGAAAGGCTGTGGTGGAGGCCAAGGAATCTACCATACCCTTCTATATTGTTCTTATTCACAAAAGGTTCAAACACTGTAACAAAGTCAACTTTGTTGATATTAATCAGACTTTTCAACCTGTGGATAGCTTTTTTTTTATATAACACCTCTAATATTCCAAAAAATAGCTTTGATCATGGAAACAGTAAAAGGTGAGTTCATTTCAATCTCCTTCCTTTGGGGGGGGGGGTGGTTAGTGTTACTTTTACCTTTCTTTTTACTTT
>ML275043.1:0-18236 GCA_005239495.1 Nicotiana undulata | reverse complement strand
ATAGAAAAAAAAAAAAGGGGTGTTTTTTTTATCTTCCCTTCTTGGGGGGGGGGGGGGGGTTAGTATTACTTTTGACTTTCTTTTTACTTTTTCTATTATGGCTTCAACCTCTTTTAACCGGAGACAGCCTGTCATTTTCCATCACCTCTTGTAGATAGATTTTTGCTGGATCTACTGGCTCATTCTCCATAGTGACGCCTGGAGTGCAAGCCTCTATAAAACTATTGGCAATTTTCTCATCACTTTCTTCAGAGTTTTGGATTCCTTATTTTTTAATTTGTCTTTCATTTATTTCCACAAAAAGCTGGATTCCTAGTTGATACTTAATATCTGAATCCAAGCTAGAGGATTCCATTATATATTCTTCCACTTTATCATTATTGGGCATGTTATTGTTTTTAAAATTATCATTCTTGATTTTACATCACAACTTGGTCGATTGTGTTTTATATCGACTAGACTCCATTTAAGTGTCTTAAGTGTTGTATACTGAAAGTGTAAAAAGATTTTATTCAATTTAATTAGTTATAGTCTTAACAAGTTATGCGCTCTATTTTTCAAATTACCATATTAGTTTTGATATTAAGAGTTATCTATTATTGTAGGTCAAATTTACCTATATTTACTTTATGGGATTGGGAATTAATACTTGTATGGGTGAAAGATCCGCTCTTTGAAATAAGGTAATACTAAGGAAAGGATTTTCGAGCAGCCGTTAGTGAGGTGGATCGGGTAGCAATAAAGCCCATAGCCGAAGAGCCAACATGAGTCATGGTCGGGGTCGAGGTCGAGATCGAGGTCGAGCACCGTCAATGAAGCAATAACGGCTAGTTTGTGAAATAGGGTATTAAAGAGAATATTCTATGGATATTCTTTGTGCATGTACTACTAAGGTTTTTTAAGAATATGTCTCATATAAAAGAGGAAAAAGAGTGAGAATAGAGACACGTGAGACTCAATTGTAAGAATAACATTCTAAAAAAGATTCATTCTTCACGCAATACAAGGCCTCACTTTTCACTAATATTCTTGTCAAATTCGAGGAATCCTTAATCATTTGAGGATCTATCGTTCAATCATTGTCAGGTGGAATGTTCTTTTGTTTCACCTATTATGATTAAATTATTTCTCTTAATTACATGAGTGTCATTATATTGTCATATTGAATATCACACACATTGGAAAAAACTCCTACCCTACTATAAAAAATTCTCTCTCTTCTCTCTCCAAGAAACTGTCCCCCAACGGCTAATTTCTCAGAGTTTCAACCTCACGCGCCTCCAGATGGAGCTGCTGGGAGGCCCCCAGCCGGCGCGTCTGGAAGGAAATCATCAAGATAAAGTCCTTCCTTCTTAGTTACAAGGAGAAATTGCAGGAAAATCTTCATATGTAGAGAAACTTACAGCTACTCACAGTACATCGACAACTGATCTCAAAATTGAAAAAGGGAAGGTGAAAGATAGACACACTACACACAATGGTATACCTACTATAATCTTTAAAGCTTCTGATTATTATGGTATTATGGCTGAATCGTTAAAATATACGATTGTGGGTCGATTTCTAAAACCTCGCCCCCAAATCGATAGAATTAGATCAAGGTTCAAAGAAATTGTTCTATTAAAGGGGTCAGTGCGAATTGGGGTGTTTGATAATCACAATGTTTTCATAGACTTATTTAATGAAGAAGATTGGAAGCTGGTATGGTTTAAAAGGGATAGACATAGAAGGCATGCAAATGTGGATTCAAAAATGGTCGCCGGACTTTAAACCGGAGGAAGATCTACCAGTTGCGCCGGCTTGGGTGTTACTGCCGGGATTGCCTTTCCATATGCATGATTGGCACTATGTCAAGCAAATCCTTAATGCTTTTGGGACCCCTCTAGCAATGGATGCTGCCACCATGGGTAGAACTAGGCCAAGCATGGCGAAAATTATAGTCGAGGTGGACCTGTTAAAACCACTCCCTCAAAGTGTGTTCATAGGCCAGGAATATGAAGACTCTCCCCTCAAAGGTTATACCCAAAAATTGGAATATGAAGGCGTCCCCAAGTATTGCAAATATTGTCGGAAAATTGGTCACTATATGGTGAATTGCAGATTTTTTGAGAAGAAAAAGGCTTAAGCTTTGCAAGAAAATGAGGAACAAAATCAGAATTACAGTGTGGGAGAAACTCAGGCAGACAAGGAACAAAAAGGGAGCAGGGCTAGAGAAAACAAGACAGAATCTTCAAACCCAAAGAAACGGGAAGATAGTCAGATTCAACAACAACAATAGACAGATAAGGAACAAGAAGAAATCAGTTGCAATAATGTTATAGAAAAGAAGAAGAATAATAGTAAGAAGAAAGCAAAAAAACTACCAAAAAATAAAAGCAAGGTCGTGTTTAAACCATCCAGTAGAAAAAACAGAGATGAGAAGAAATCAGCAGCCAAGCAAAATGATCTCTCAAAACAGTCCATGGAAGATAGTATTTTGAGCCCTACAGTAAATCTCATCTCCAACCAAAATCAAGAGGATAAGAGCACCAGTGAAGGACACAAGGAGCAGCAGTTTGAGACAAATTTAATCGACAGAGAACAACAACAAAATAGCAACACTGAGATCATCCAGAAAGAGAGAACAGAAGGCATAACTAATCAGGACAACTCTAGCTCCTCTACAGTTACTACAGAGATACGAAATCTTCCTGGACTTCAGCTTGTAGTGGATCTGTATGAAAATAGAGAGGAAAAAATCAGCCCCAGTCATGAAGACATGAGTTGTGGCAGTAATAAAGAATCGAGCAATTGGACAATCAACAAGAAGATAGTAGAAATGATCAAAATTCCCTTACCAGTTTAGATGATCAACAGAGAAGTCAAAGAAGGGGAACAAGTGAAACAAGGAAACCGAGTAAGAAAGAAAGGAAAAGAACCAATCTTTCAGTTAGAAGGAACCAAAAAGACAACAACTCTCCCAATAATTTAGATGATTAGTGCCATATTCTGGAACATAAGGGGAGTTAGATCAAAAAAAGGCATTCATAGGCTTAAGAATATTATCAATATCAACAAAACTCAGTATGTGGAAATTTTTGAACCTTTTATCTCTAAGGAGAAATTGAAAGGATATAGAAAATTCTTGGGATTTCAACATTGTTGCAGTAACGATATAGGAAAAATTTGGTGTTTCTGGAACTCTTATAGTAACACCACTATCACCTCCACCAGCGAGCAACATATTAAAATTCACTTTCAAAATGTATTCAACCAAAAAGGTATTTTCATTTCTCCTATTTATGCTAAATGTAATTCTAGAGAAAGAAAGGACTTATGGCATGCTATGGAGTTAGATAACAATAGGATTGATGCCCCCTGTTGTAAGGGAGGGGACTTTAACATTATTATGGATCCATCCGAAAAACTTGGGGGAAATCTTCATAGAATGTATAAAAGTTTGTATTTCCATTCTTATATTAACTCTTGTGGTCTCGCTGATATTGGGTTTAATGGATCCAATTATACTTGGTGCAATAACAGAAGACCAGGGAAAAGGATCTGGAAGAGACTGGATAGAATTTTTGTGAATGATCTCTGGGATCAATTGTTTCAAAGATCATCTGTTAGGCACTTGGCTAGGATTGGTTCTGATCACTGACCACTCCTTATGAAGAATTTGTGCACCACTAGTCACCATATTCCCTACTTCAGATTTCTTTATTGTTGGATTGAAATAGAAGGTTTCTTTGAGGTAGTAAGGGAGTCCTGGAATTCTGATGTGTCTGGGAACCCTATGTGGATTCTTCAGAGTAAACTTAAAGCTCTTAGTAAAAGACTCTCTCAGTGGTCAATGAATGAGGTTGGTGATATTAATGAAGCAGTATCAAAGTGGGAAGAGAATATGCAGGAGTTAGAAGATATTGATATTGTATACAACACTAACAAGAGTAGAGAAGAAGTTAATAGAGCCCATGCTCAATATGTCAGATGGCTAAGTTTACAAGAGTCAATGCTCAGGCAAAAACCTCAAGTAAAATGGTTTGACGAAGGTGATAAGACTACCAATATCAAAAATAACAAAGGAAAGTGGATTAAGGGTGATGAAAGGAATGCTAAAAGTGTTGTTGGACACTTTCAGAACCTCTTTAATCTCCCCCTCCTACTATTAACAATGTTATTCTAGATTGTATTACATATTGTGTTACAGGTGAGAAAAACAGCATGCTTAGCAAGGTGCCAGATGAAGTTGAAGTAAAGGAGGCAGTTTTCAATTTAAGTCCTCATAGCACAACAGGTCCAGATGGCTTCAATGGTACTTTCTTTCAGAGCTGCTGGAGCATTATTCATAAGGAGGTCAATGCTTTTGTGTTAGTGTTCTTTAAAGGAAAATGTTTGAAGAAATTCTTTTCTCATACTTGTTTAGCACTAATTCCTAAAATTGACAATCCCTCTACTTTCTCTGATTTTAGACCCATTAGCTTATCTAACTTTACTAACAAGATTATCACCAAAATATTGTCTCTTAGAGTTAACCATTTATTGTATAAAAATAGTTTCCATGAACCAAAGTGGCTTTGTCAAGGATAGACTCATCTCTGAGAATGTTCTTTTAGCCTAGGAAATTATTCATAATATTGCTCAAAAGAATCATGGGGGTAATGTTGTTATTAAATTAGATATGGCTAAATCTTAGATAGAATGGATTGAGAGTTTCTATATGTTGTGCTTAGAAAGTTTGGTTTCTCAGATAATTTGATAGACATGATTCACAATCTCATTTCTAATGTTAGGTACTCTGTTATCACCGATGGAAAGAGACATGGCTTTTTCTTAGCATCTCAAGGGCTTAAGCAGGGAGACCCTCTTTCCCCTACTCTCTTTATAATTGCTGCTGAAGTGTTAACAAGATCTCTAAACTCATTACACAGAAATCCTGATTTTACTCTTTTCTCAATGTCTCAGAATGTCCCTAATATCAGTCACCTAGCATATGCTGATGACATAATTATCTTCAATAGTGGTAACTCAAAATCCATCAAATTGGTAATGAAAGTGATTGATAATTATGAGAGAAGTTCAGATCAGTTGGTTAATAGGGACAAGAGCTACTTTTTAACTACCCCTAACACATCTTCCACTAGAATTAACAGGATTAGAAAATGCTCGGGCTTTATGGATAAAAGTTTTCCATTTACTTATCTTGGTTGTCTTTTGTATGTGGGTAGGAAGAAAGTTGCTTTTTATGATAACATGATTAGTAAAATAGTCAAAAGGCTTAATGGTTGGCAAGGTAAAATGCTTTCTTATGGGGGTAAGGTTACTCTTATTAAGAGTGTCCTCCAATCCATTCCTGTATACACTCTGTCAGCCATGTCCCCCCCTAAGGGAGTTTTTAAGCTAATTGAGAAATATTTTGCCAATTTTTTTTGGGGCTCTTCTGAGGATTAGAAAAGATATCATTGGAGCTCTTGGAATCTTCTTGCCCGTCCTTTTGAGGAAGATGACATTGGCATTAGGAAGTTGGAAGATATTAGTAACATGTTAGCAATGAAAAGATGGTGGCGGATTAGATCCACATCATCAATTTGGGCTACTTTCATAAGGAATAAATATTGTGTTAGATTTCACTGTGTCTCTAAAAAGATTGCTCCAGGTAATTCCCATGCCTGGAGTCATGTTCTTAAAATGAGAAATATTGCAGAAAATCACATTGGTGGGATAATTGGTCCCTTTAGGGTCCCTTGGCAAGACATCTCCCTGAAAATCCAAAAAATAACAAACTCCTGGTGAAGGAGTTCATCTCTGAAGATCATTGGAATATAGACAAACTGAAAGAGCTCCTACCAGATCACCTGGTGCACCAAATCCAAACAATTCCAATTGGTTTTCAGAACAGGGAAGATAAAAAAATTTGGGCTCCATCGGAAAAAGGTAAGTTTACAAACAAAAGTGCTTGGAATCTGGTAAGACAGTCTAACCCAAAAGTTCAATTTATGGATAAGATTTGGAACATTGCTATTCCTTTTAAAATGTCCTTTTTGATGTGGAGACTATGGCATAGTAAGCTTCCCTTTGATGATGTAATTACTAAATTTGGGAGGAAAATGATTTCTAGATGTAACTGCTGCTTTAATCCAAAATCAAATAATTTTTCTCATGTTTTTATGGATAGCCAAAGTGCTAGTTACATTTGGAATCTGTTTGGAAATGCCCTTGGCATCCGCCACCATCCTTACACTATAAGATACATTATCAATCAATGGTGGACTTCTGAATCTTCCAATGAAGTGCATAGTCTTGTTTTAAACATAACCCCTATTATTATCTGTTGGTTTCTTTGGAAAGAATTTTGTGCTTGCAGGTATGGAGAACAAAAATATTTCAATAGATATAGACTTCAACAGCGGGTAACTTGGACCATAGAGACGGTGATCAACAAAGCTTATCCGAATTGTGGCCTAAATCTCCCTCAGAATTTATTATGTTATACACTCACAAGACTACGTCCTGGAAATAAATGTATAGTGGTTCAATGGCTCAAGCCTAAAAGGAGTGTTGTCAAACTTAACACCGATGGGAGCTTTACACAGAGGGATGGTAAGGCAGGTCTTGGGGGTGCGGTTAGAGATGAAGAAGGCAGCATTATCGTGGCTTTTTCCATTCCTTCCACTGCCCAGAACCACAATATTGCTGAGGCGCAGGCTGCCTTATATGGTATTGATTGGTGTACGCAAAATGGCTACAATAAGGTGATTCTTGAATTGGACTCTCTCTATATTACAAAGTTACTCCAAAAGGAAAGCGACACAAGTTACTACCTCAGCCTTATAGTGGATAAAAATCAAAGACAAAATGAGCAGGCTTAATGTTCAGATTAATCACTATTATCGGGAAGCTAACCAATTGGAGGACAAGCTGGCTAAAGAAGCGCTGGAGTTACAACAAGCAATTGTGTTCCAGTATGCTCAACAACTCTCCAGAAAAGCAAAATCCATATCCTTTCTTGACAAACAACAAGTCCCTAGTATAAGAAACAAATATGATATGCCAAATTTCTTTGTTAGTTAAAAATTTTTGGTTTTGAGAAGGCGATCTCTATGTTAATTAGCGCCGATTCCTCTTGTTTTTTGGAAGGGTTACCTCTACCCTTGTGTTGTATATTCAAACTCTTATTTAGCTTAATACAACACCCCCATGTATAGTGAAAAAAATTATTTTTAGAAAAATATCGCACACATTGTTGCCATTCTTGATAGTAAAAGGCATTTATTACACAAAATCATTATTGTCTTCATAAACGCCATTCAACCACCTTTTCTGATTTATAAGATCTTAGGATATTATTCTTAAGTAAGATTGACCTATGTTTAACTGGAATTAATTATTCGAACCACGATTTACGATTTTGGGTCAAACAATTTGGCGCCATCTGTTCGAATTTCGTAGCTAAACTTTTAGTCTCCTCTAGATCTATAATTAACGTTGTTCACTACGTCACAAAGCCCAAGATCTTTTCTCTTTCCTTGTGCAAAATCTAACATGACAAGTAACTGAGAAGAAAAGGGTGAGGATAACAAATGACTTACCTACAAGCCTTATAATTGTCCTCAAAGAGAGCTGCGAAACAGGTGGTGAGGATACGACGCCGAGTGCGTCCCCTAGACGAGATGGGTCGCCACCCCAACACTGCAGCATATATAACAAAACCTCATGGCAAAGGAGTATCTACGTCTACGGAGGAAGGGGCACCCAGCTATCAAAAAGCTTCTCGAGGCATGGTTACAATAACTAATAATTCAAAGTTTTTGAAAGACTTGCGAAAAATTATAATAAAACAAAAACTTGTTTGACTCTTGCAATTCGAATGGAACAACATAAATTGGAAGGAAGGGAATTGTTAATAGCAGTTGAAAAATAAACTCCTTAATTACATACAAGCTAGTTATTACAACAACTTTTTCTAACTGTTCTTTTCTAGGTGCTCTTACTCACTGATCACAATAGCAACAAACCAATCATCATAAGTTTACATCTTCACTTCAACCAGATTATGTCAAGAGTTTCCCACAATCAAAATCACCCATTCTCAGCATAGTCTCAATGGTAAATTGAGCCAAGAATTTCTCTCTCAAGTAGCTAATCACCTTCCCATTACTTTCTTGTGCCAAACCAACCAAATATGAAGCGCTAATAAGGCTAAAAATCCTCCATCTTCTCTCTTTTGCATACTTCTCCAAACCAACTTTAATTCTATTGTTAAATTCATCATCTTCTAATTTCTCCATTCCTGTTGGTAACTTTCTTGAAAACGTTTCAGCAATGCACCTAGCAAGAACCACACCATCTTCTAATGCTGAACATCCACCTTGACCAATATCAGGTGTCATTGGGTGAAGTGCATCACCAACTAGACAAGTGTTTCTTTTGACTATATTGTCTCTCATTAAAATATTCAATGGCGATCTTAATTTTAGTTTGGCACAATATAGGCTATGTAGGGAGGTTCTCTCTAGGATATTGTATGCTTCTTTTGACACGTTGCTGGCCATACTTAGCACAAATTGCTTCATTTTGATTGGATTTCCTTCTATCGATTCATCATCTGAGATGCATGCAATTCAAAACTTTACATGATAGATCAGACAAAAATCCAGAGATATTACATAAAAGAAAAAAAAAGATAAAGAAACAGACAAGCAGACATAAAACGACAAAGTTCTGATTATCGTGTGGAGAAAGTACGTAAATAAAAGGTCGTAATTATCTTCCGTTGAAGTCCTTTGTCCATTTAACTAATATTTCCTCTCTTCTAATTTATGTGAATCTGTTTGACTGGACATGAAGTTTAAGAAAAAATAAAAGACTTTTTGAATTTGTAGTTCTAAACAAGTCAAAATCAGCTCAGAATATTTGTGGTATAAATACTTCTCATTAAGGGTATAATGGTAAGTTTAAACTAAATTATTTCCAAATTTTAGAAAGAGACACATTTTTAGTAACTAAATATATCAGAAAATAACTTTCTCGTAATTGTTTTTCTAGGAATTGATTTTTTCTTTTTTGATTTTTCATTCGGTTTCATGTATTGCATTGAAGTCGGGACTAGAAATTCAGCGTCCAGCCACATAAACTAGGAAATTATTTCCACCATATATCAAAATCATACTACAGTAGCATTCTATCTTCCGTGGAAAAAGTAGATAAATAAAATATTCTCTCATTTATCTTGTATAGAAAAGGTATGCATATATATCTCATTATCTTCAGTGGAAATTAAAGAAAAAGGTATGCCAATAATTGCGGTGTTGAAGCTAATTAAGGGAGCAGGCTTACAATTGAGGGCAGATGGAGTAAAAGTGCAAAACCAGTACAAGCTCTTGTCATCACAGGGAAGGAAACCAATGCGAACTCCTCCTCCAAAATAAGCACAAAACTTCGGCTCAAACTGGTGACCTTCTGAATACTCAACATATCCCCGAATAGCTGAACGATTTGCATCGACTAGTTTCGGGAGGCCCATCCACTTAGCCACCACCGAGTTCACACCATCACATCCTATTAACACCTTCATGCAAAGCACAAATATTCAAACATTTTTTGGGCACAGTTAATTGATTCGCACTGCCTAAGATTTGGGAAAGAGTTAGAGACCAAGGTATGGATTGATAGAGTTCAATAAGCTTGTTCCAATCTCTGTATTTATCTTCAAAAACCTATTTCATATGTAAAAATTATTAATTTCTAACTCAATTATAACTTAAACGGTTAAAGTTCTGAACGCATAAATTTTCATATTTTGGCTCCACTTGTGCCTAAAACCAATTAAAGAGGGGAGCGTTGGAACTCCAAATCTGGGTGAAGAAATCTTAGCCATCCTATCACAACCTTAGCTTTAGTGGTGATTATTCGGCTACCCTCAAACAATGAGACTGCCCTATTTTGCTTTGAGTCAGAAAAAGGAAATTTTGATGTGCATGATAGTGCTTAGTTGACAATATTATCTTATGAGGTAACTTAGTTGTAATTTTTGGTGATTTTTCATTTTATGAGAAAGATAGTGATATTTAAAACTAATCAAGGTTTCAGGAATATAGGACTTCTATATGACCCCCAAAAAAAAAATGAAAACAAGAATATATATTCACCTTGGTTCGAAGAACAGTTTTGTCAGCCAAATGTAGCAACTTAAATAGTCCAGACTCTTGGATGGAAACAACGCGGGAAGAATACTTTATAGTTCCGGGAGGAAGTTGTTTCTCTAAAGTCTCCACTATCTCCTGTCTTTTCATACAACGGCTGTCGTAATCTCTACTGTATAACACAAAGAGTTGTGTTGTGAGATTTGACAAGTACGGTTATGTAACGAAATCATTTAATTTGGCTCAACCAAAAAAGAAAAGAAAAAAAAAGAAACATACAACTAAACTAGATTGAACAAGTTATATATGGAATGATCAATGCTCAAAATATCAAATTTAGAGTGTCGCTTACGGTTTCTTATTTGCATCTAGGAAAATCTCTGCAGTAGGCTTGCCTGAAACTGCTGAAAATGCCTCGAACCTACAGAAATTAAAGCTCATTGAATTCAAGCTGAGATATTAGTGGATTTGCTGAAACAATAGTGTTGGCCCATGAAATTGGTTAGTTTTGAAGATTGACAAAGGAACTCAGAAATGAACCAGGTCCATCACTGGCAGATATAGACACAACCATAGTCAAAGGCACGTGAGGTGCACATACAAGAGATAAACGAAATATGGTAAAATAAGAGATATCTCGTGATCGAAAAGATTGCAAAATGATAAGGAAAGGACTCCTTATTCAGTAAGAACATAATCAATGATAAGGAAGGATTTGAGGAGTTGTGATTAACTAGAACTCTTCCACCAAGGAAGAGTATCATTAGAATTCTAGTTAACTCTTTATCTACTAATCGCAGATTGTTCTTATTGTACAGGTAAACAAAAGCACAAGTTAAGCAAGAATTGAAGGCAAAATTAGCAACGCAATTTTACAAGCAGTTCGTGTGAGATTTGAGTGTGCGAATCTGAAGCTACTTGAACCAGCTAGAAGAACTAGTTCCAACTGTTGTCTTTTAGTCTAATTTATTTGTAGTAGGTGATTTTAACTTGTACCTTTTCAGCTTTATCTATAAGCTTCTGTAATAGATACCGTGTATTTCAAGTTATAACTAACTTGGAGTTTGTCGCAAATAACTAGATGCTAGTTTGCTACAAGGGATTAGAGGTAATCCTAAGTTTACAAAAAAGTTTTTGTAAATGTTGTTTGGCTCACTGATTTAGTAAAAAGTTTTTGGAAAATCCTACTGGGAAGTAGGTCGTGATTTTTTCACATTTTGAGCCAGATGTTTTCCATGTAAAAATCTCTGTGTTCTTTATTTTCTGTATTTATTATTCCGCAAACAGTAGGAGTGGAACACATAGAAGAACCTGGTCCTTCTACATCTAGTGCACGCAAAAATTAAACACCACACAAATCACCCCTCTTGTGTGGTATTGACGTATAAAACATCAAATAGCTACGCAATGAATCTTCTCAAGATCACTGTATATAGATGGATCTTGGCGTTGCAATATAAACGGAAAATATATCCATCTTTAGCAATTACTTGGAAATACTTGAAAATGCAAGTTCCAAATTGAATGTAAGGGACATGCAGTAGCGTCCTTACTGCCGATACCTTCCTTCCGAAGTTTCCACACTAAAAAAAAGTATTGAATATACGTGACGCAGTTAACTAAAAGAATTATTTATAGATAGGAAGGAGATAGAGACTTAAAATGTTTTGTTGGCAGGTTACACTAAAGAAACAACCAAACAATTCGTTGTTATAACTTCATACGATCCATAAGGAGAGACGGATTCAAAATTTAGTTGCTAAAGTGCAGAGGCGGAGCCAGGATTTTAAGTTTATGGGTTCGGGATTTTAATTGTTTTAAATTATAATTGGGTTCTAAATTAATAATTTTTACATATTCAACGAATTTTTTAAGACAAATACATAGTTCAAACCAAAGCGAATGGGTTCAGCCGAACCCGTACTCGGCTCTCTAGCTCCGCCCCTGCTAAAGCGCTATAGACTATTCAAAAAGGTCAGACATAAAGAGGGGCGGATTCAAAAGTTAAAATTTACGGGTTCTTAGAACAAACTCAAGTTAATATATAATAATAACTTATCGTGGCCTTACACGTACCGACTAAACTGGAGAGAACGTTGTCTAAGGGTGTCTCCAACGCCAAGAGCGTCCAGTGCCCTCCAGGCGTTAGTCCATAAAGCAAGGGCAAATCCTGATGTTCGTAGAGAGTCTGATGATTCCAACACTATGCTCCGCAATCCCAGCCTAAAGAACAAACGAACCATCAGTAGTTCTATCAAAAACACATACGTAAAGACCATGCACCAAAATATAACCATATATAGGCGAATTTACTTGGGTGTCAAATTCACGTGTTCAACTAAATCCATTAAATCATTACTTAGAGTAATGAGGTTGTATAAAAAAAATGAATCCATTACTTTCATCAGCTTGAATTATGTATAGATGGAAAGAAAAAAAAAGTAAATTAAAATATTAACTTTGGTACTCTTTCAATATATACCTGTGAAGTGCTAAAGAAGTTGCAAGTCCAGCAATGCCAGCACCTACTATGACAATGTCCTCATTTATCTCCATTTGCTCTTTTTGTGGCTGGATGCTCCTTTAGCTGGTGGTATTCCTGCTATATTATAGTAGTTCTCCAACTGATAGTTGATTAATAAACTTTCAGGGACATTCCTTATATAAAGCTGTGACATTACGCTATAGTCTTTCTTTAGCTGTTAAATATTCAAGTCAACCAAAAACGGAAAGAGCTTTAGAGGGTCCCGAAGCAGATACACGAAACAAGAACCATGTAAATGAACAATACATATCCATTACTTTACGAGAAAGAGCTAGGACCACATACAGTGACATAACTACAATATTAGCTACGGGTCCCAAGAATTGAATAGCTTTTGCTTAGACTCAATATTTTTAGTAAAAAATTCATTAAAAATATATAATGTTATTACAAATCCAATAATTAAAATGAACTATGAGTTTAATGGCACGTTTAAAACTCATAAATATTAAATCCTAACTTTACATGTGCTCATATAGGAACCTCTTAAGCGGTTACCGTCTACCAATAATTGCTACATAAAGTGGCTTTTGAAAGCTCTGTTACGATGGGTTAATATTTTAATGTTGGTACTTCGGAGTACTTGCCGTTCATTCGGTCAGAAGGAGAGACGCGGCTCACTTGAAACATGATTTAAGTCACACATAACTCAATCATAGCATAAAATTATTATGAGTTCAAGTTTTGTCATTGTAACTTGTAAGAATATATTTGTGCACCATCAGATTACTGTACTTACCTATTGCAGTAAGTGACATATCTTATTTTCAATATTGCAAATCCCATAATTTGAGAAGATTCACTATAGATATCTTTTGATTGTCCTGATAATATATAAAAGAAATAAACTAATAGTATATATAACTTAAAAGCTTAAAAACTAAGGTTGTTAAGAAGTTCCTTTCATCTTCATCCACGTAATTTCCAATGATCATAGCATCAAGATATATGGACGTCTCAAGAATCTTCATATATATATATATATATATATATATATATATATATATATATATATATATATATATATATATATATATATATATATATATATATATATATATATATATATATGTTTTGTCAATTTTAAACTCATACATAGACGATTAGTTATGTTTTTGAGAGTTGCTACACCTAGTGGTGTATGCAGAATTTTATAAATCAGTATGACCTATTCTCTTTTTGAGTTCTAGGTTCATGATTTTCTATTTCTGTTTTAGGTTCACTTTATAAAAATTTAATGGGTCGTTTGGTTATCGGAATTAGAATATTATTCCAATATTAAATTTGGATTATATTTATGTATAAGGTAATATCGGTTCACATTAAGTACTCGAATGATAGAGTGATACTTGTAATCAGGGACAGACGGAAGTCGAAGTGAGGGGAAACCATGACCGATGACAATAGCTTCGGTTAGCATCGGGTAGACCCTGAAGGGAACATTATTAACAAGGGCAAACAAATATTTGCCACCAGATGACATTTTGTGAAGAATATTTCTCAGTATTGAATACACGTCCGTTACAGAGAATTTTGGCATTCATTACTTGTCGTTACATATTCATCAATCGTCTTCATTATTGTCATTTAAGAGAGGCTTGATCCTAGAATCCATTTCCCTAGGTTTAGCTATAAATAGTGACTTCAACAGCCGTGTAAGACACAAAATTCTAACAAACTTATGCTACACATTATTCCAAGCTAAATAATACTTTATTTTTTATCTAACAATATTTTTGTTGTTGTCTTCGGAAGCCTTGCTCCCGAAACCTAGTTGTCTGCTATTTATCTAGAATTCAACGCTAAGCCTTACATTTTAATTTAATTTATTTATTATTTTGGAATAAAACCAATTTGCTTGTCTATAAACCACACTATAAATTCAATTATACCGTTTTGGGGGTAACTAGTTTGGTGCCCACCGTGGGGCTTAGACAATTGCATAATTGAGTTGATCCTTGCATCTATTACTAATTTGTTTGATTCTTTATTTCTTAGCAAAAATCGTAAAAGATGGTAGCTAACGATGGCAACACCGCGCACAACATTGAGGCACAAGAAAATCTGCATCAACATGGGGATTCGATCATCGACACCCGCAACGAGGAGGACGTAGCCACGCCGGTTCATGGAGGGCGATATCCACAGGGCGTATGTGACACAATTTCTGATGATACCGAAGACGAGCACGTTGCAGATACAATGATGATTTTGAGAGAACAATAAAAGGCCATCATGGGCCATCTCTCACGGCAAGACCATACCATGGAAAAATTAAGGCAAGCAATCTTTGTCGGTGCTCCCGCGAATCAAACATCACAAAGGGTTTATAACAACACCCCGAGGGGTGAGGTCAGCTTCGACGAGGTCAGGGGGCCGACAACGTATCTGTTAACAATAACGATAATGATCCTTTCAAAATCGAGTTCATGCGGTTTTTGAGGGAAATGAATGCTTGAATGGACCAAATTCCGAGCGCACCACCAGTACTGAAGGGCCCAAAGTCAAAGAAATACACCCAGTTTTGTTCAAACCGAGCGCAGCACCAGAGTTGATTCCGAAGCGGTCCAAAATGCAAGGCGTACCAAAATATAATAGGACTTCGAATCCTCATGAGCACATCACCACCTATAAAACGACGCTGAGAGGAAATGACTTAGCTCCACACGAGATTGAATCGATCCTATTGAATGGGGACCTGACATGGTACTCACTTTTACCCGAGCACTGAATAGATTACTTTGAAATGCTCGCAGACTCTTTCATCAAGGCCCATGCTAGGGCCAGGAAGGTCCAAGCCCAGAAGACGGACATATTCAGAATCACGCAAGGAGAATCCTAGTTGCTACGCGTGTTTGTGACCAGGTTTCAGAATGAAAGGATATTGTTGCCGGTTGTGCCAGACCAATGGGCATCTAAGGCATTTACTAAAGGGCTGAACCCGATGAGCTCCAACGCCTCTAGAAAACTTAAAGAAAGCATGCTCGAGTTCCAGGCTCTTACATGGGCAAATGTCCATAACCGTTACGAGTTGAAGATAAGCATAAAATATTATCAACTTGGGTTCCCGGTAATCAATTAAGGGTCGGGATCGAGAAAAGAACATGGATGAGTCGAAGGATGATTTTGATGCATATCGACGATCTTCTAAGGGCCAGTTTTTTCCCTATGAAAGGGTCGAAGGACGCAACAAAGGGTTCTGATTGGCAGATAGGTTCGCGTACGATAGAAGAGATGAGCGTGGCCGGAATAGAATTTCATTATAAGATAAAGAGGTATCGGTTTCCCGAGATTCCAAATATACCAGACTGTTGGTCTCGGCCAAATCCACACCACTATTTAGTAGCGAGGCAGTCAATGCAATAATAAACCCAACAAAGGTCGGGATCGAATCCACAGGGAGTAAACAAATGGGATTAGGTGCATATCTAAGTTAATTTCAAGTTTTGGCTCTAATTAAACTTCCACAAACTTGGTTGGTGTTCTTCTTCTATTTTACTCTATTGATTGCAATTAATAAAACTAAGGACAATATTTTTGGTTTTGGGTTTTTTCAAATGATTAAAGGGACTAGGGTTGACTTCTACCTAGGTTGTTATCTAACAGGTTGTAAATTCCAGGGCAAATTCGATTAGTTGGGGTTGTAATATAGCTATCACACCGGGGTACTCACTCTATACCTCTCGGTAGTTTGAGTGATTTAGTCCAATTTGGCGTTCTCAAGTCCAAATGAGTATTTTTTCAAAACAAGTGATACTAGCTCAAGTCGTGTATTACTATCTCTAGGTTTAACCCTTTAATTGGGGATATCAATTTCTTGAGTTCACCCCAAATTCTTGTTAGCCAAATTTTTCTAGACTTAGTCCCTCTTTCTCAAGTAGAGACTAAGTCATTTAGGCATGAACCAATGTTTGCAACCATTAATTCTTGAGTTCTAGCAAGAACTAGGCTAGATATCACTAACCCAATCACAAACAAGCCCTAAATCAAACACCCATTAAATACCCACACTACGGTTGGGTCACAACCCTAGCTAAAGATTTAGCTACTCATGAAAATTAAAGAAAATAAAGAAGAATTTAAGATAGAATCCATAATATTAGATTATGGGATGAAAATCTAGTATTTAGAGACAAATCTAGTACAAGATTGCCAAAGCAGAAAGACGAAACAGGTGCTCCTCTAAAACATCACTTAACCTAAAAATGAAAAAAAGTTATATTTATACTAAGCTGAAAATATCTAACAGGTGCCCATGTGGAGGTTGTGCGGCCGCATAGTTCTGAGTGCGGACGCACACTTGCTTCTGCGGCCGCATAATTATGGTGCGGTCGCATTCTTTGACTTTGAGTTCTGGCTTTTCTTGGACTTCTGCGGACCGCACAATTCTGAGTGCGGCCGAGCTCTTGATTATGCGGTCGCATAAAAATGATGAGTTCTGCACTCCTTGACTTTGGACTTGAACCCAGCTCTCTGATTCTTCACTCATGCGGTCCACACAATTGTGGGTGCGACCACACTTGGCATCCTGCGGCCGCACAATATTGGTGCGGTCCGCACTCCTTCAGCTTCCCAAAATATCAACTCTCTGAATCTCGTCTACTACGGTCCGCACAATAGTGAGTGCGGACACACATAGCCTTTTGTGGCCGCACAATATTTGTACGGTCCGCACACCTTTGCTTGCTCAAACATCAGTCTTTGAACCTTTCTTCTGCGGCCGCACTAGAATTATTTGGTCCGCACAATTGGCCTTTTTTCCCTGTTTTGGTTCTTGTTCACTTTTGACTCCTTTATGAGTTGATTTTGATTCCTTTGGCTCATATTGCAACATTCCTGTAAGCAAACACATTTCATTAGTTTTTGGGAATACCTTTAAGCATTTTTTACCTAAACACAAGTAAAAGAGAGCAAATAAGTGGTCAAAATCCCTACTTATCAATTGTCCGAGTATAATTTCAACGTCAGTGTAGTAGGGCTGGTATCGACGATGAGGAACATCAAGGAAGCATGATTCGTGAGGCTGATGAGATTTGATCCCAACCAAAGGGATCCTAATATGTGGTGCGAGTATCATGGGGCTACTGGCCACCGAGTTGGGGACTACTGACATCTGCGCGAGGAAGTAGTGACATTGTTAAATAATGGCCATCTCAGAGAGTTCCTAAGCCACCATGGCAAAAACAATTATGGTCGTATCCGAGATAACGCAGAGCCCTTGAAGATAGGTGAAGACCCTCCCTAACAAACCATCAACATGATTTTTGGGGGAAACAAGATCAATGGTGTGCCCTTCTCAGTAGCGAAAAAGACAAAGGTGTCGGTAACTCATAGCAAAAGACTCCGAGAACTTTTCGAGGACGACATCACATTCATCGAAGAGGATGCTGATGGATTTCTACAACCGCACAATGATGCCCTGTTCACTTCTCTTAACGTTTTAGATTTTAGAATTAAACTTGTTTTGGTGGATGTCACGACCCCAAATCCTAACAGGTCGTGATGGAGCATATAATGGAACTAGGCTAGCCAACCATCACCTTACTGCGCTTTTGTTCAATTATAATAGT